>OY720453.1:3553349-3808349 GCA_963082715.1 Harpalus rubripes | reverse complement strand
TTCCGGGAATGGACTGTGCCATATTTTGAGTCAGAGCTCAACGTATCGCCCGCAGTCGTATGGGACATCTTCAGGAGCAAGGGGGAAAGTACTTTCTTAAACAAGGTTACCCGAAGTGTCAACTACGCTAGAGGCCGAGTTTAAGCAACAAGAGGGGGAGACTCAGTTTACAAGGTTACCCGACGTGTAAAGACAGTTATATACTAATCTAAAGATACGGTAGATTAGCAAAACTAATGAGGACCAATACGAACTCGATTCCCATTGGCTAATGAGGACCAATACGAACTCAATTCCCATTGGTCCTCATTAGCTTTGCTCATCTACCGTATCTTTAGATTAGTACCTATATAACTGTCTTCTCGGCCTTCCTTTCGACACTTGGTTTATTTGGCCTCTAGCGTGGTTTACACGTCGGGTAACCTTGTAAACTGAGTCTCCCCCTTTTGTTGCTTAAACTCGGCCTCTAGCGTGGTTTGACACGTCGGATAACCTTGTTTAAGACAGTACTATCCCCCTTGCTCCTGAAGATGCCCCATACGACTGCGGGCGAAACGTTGAGCTCTGACTCAAAATATGACACAGTCCATTCCCGGAAAACGAATATTTCTCAACTTATTATAAATTTTTAGCAATGTTTAGTATTAAGGTAGGAAGGTAAAAATTGTTTCTATGCCGGGTGTTATGGTCATGAACGTCTGAGATTTTTTCAAAGTGTGTTGTATTTTTTTGTATGAACAAACAGATTTCCATTATGTATATCGAAGTAACTATCACAATTTTTAAATCTTTAAAACCAGATATGCATGATGAATTATAACTTAAACCTACCATACAACGAATAATTCTCTTCTGAGTAATAAAAACAATTTTAGCTGAATGTGAACTGCCCCACAGACATATACTATATCGTATTCTAGATTCAATAGTAGCAAAGTAAAACATCTTTAGTTGTTTAATATTTAAAATTAATCTTAAGTGACGTAACTGATAACAAAACGTATTAAGTTTCGTAACTATTTCAGCACAATGAGGATCCCAACTGAGATGTTCGGTTATCAACATCCCCAGTAAACGAGCTGAAGCATTATTACTTTTTGTATTTTTATCAAATTTAATTTCAATTCGTTGATTTTTATAAGGATTCTTATTAAAACGGAAATTTTTGGTTTTACTTTCATTTAAAAAAAGTTTATTTTCATAGCACCATTTAGTGTGACTGTACATTTCTATTACATTCTGTTTTCAAGGCATTATCATTCTTATTTGAGATGTTTAAAGTAGTGTCATCGGCATATAAAACGAGGGTGCAATTGTTAGATAAAACTGTACAAATATCGTTAATATAAATGACAAAAAGTACTGGAGCTAGTACAGTACCTTGTGGTATACCAAAATTTGTATATACTACAGCCGAAATGACACAATTTCCATCAAAATTAAGAGTAACAAACTGAGATCTGTTCGTTACGAAAGATGAATCCCAGCTTAGCGCAACACCTCGAATACCTATGTTATTTAAATTTCAAGTTTGAAGTCAGTTCGGGGATAAATAAGAAATTATTGATAGTATTTTATTAGATTAAGATAAATATAGAATAATATCGTAATTCTAAATTTATCATCCATATTTAACGACGTTAATCTAAATTTTAAGGTTATAATTATGAGAAGATTAATTAAATTAATTGATAAAACCCCAGACAAGTATGAAGTTGTATACTAATTAGTATCTTGTTAATATCCTATGTTTTTGACAAGAGGCACACATTAAATTTTGATATATGCTGGAGTAATAAAATAATTTATTCTCTTCCAAAGATGTTATCGTCGAGATACGAGATCCTTCGGCCATGTTGTGAGTTTAATAATGCTTTTGTTATCTTTAAGGCCTTAATTAATTAGCTGATGTTTACCTGAATAACCACTTTTGAGCAGAGGCGACTTTGCAAGAAGAACAACTCACCTGTCGAAAGATTTACATCTTTTTCTTTTTACATGTAAATGTACTTTATTATTCCGTCATTAACGAAAGATATTGAAATCTATTAGCACCCTGAATGTTTTAATGTTATATTTTATTCGCCTCTGTTGTATAATTAAAGTTTAGAACGCTAGAGCAGCGAATTTTGATTTAGAGATAATTGCTAGTTAGAATACGAACGGTTAGTTATTATAGAAGAATCTATTATAAAAATTACTACTGCAGAGAATGCTAGATAAATTGCAAAATAATTTTAGGAATAATAATATACAATTAATGCTAATTCCATGGTTAACACTTCAACGTATAAATCACTCAAACGTTTTTCCATATTTTTTACCTCCCGCTACCCTTGGTAAGGGAGTTATAGGGATCAAGCTAAAAATCGCATATCGAGATTTTGGTAAATAAACGTTTTAGGGTCTCTCGAATCCAATTTTAACATTATTACGATGATGTCTTTGTGTATGTGTGGATAATCCGCTCTAACTCATATACTATCATTCAGAAAATTTTGAAACCTTGTATTTTGAACTTTTCTTAATATACAAAGACCACATTAGATTTTGGTGTAAATCGGATAACCGGATATGGCACTTTACTTGAAGCTCAAAATAGTTTTTCTTCGAAACATATCTTTAAAAGTTATTTTTTGGAGATTAATGTTATTATAAAAATTAAAGATTATTAAATTTTCTACATATTTGCATTAATACTCTTACTACTTATTTTATGGATAAATTTATAAAATTATCTATAATATAAATCCCGGAGCCTACGCTTTAAACAAACACAACTCCTTGGTTACGCAGTTATTTGAATGTATGTAACTGACAGATAAATGTCACTGTTAAAGAACTAATCATTTCAAATTAATAATAGTAACGTTTTAAAAAGAAAAAAGGATAAAGAACAATAGGATAGGAAATCAATACAATTTCCATCATTATGTAGATACATATGTATTTAGATTCACAAAAAAGTTTAAGCTAATCATCATTTTTGGATTAGTGAATTCTATTCTATCCCATTATTTAAAAATTAATCTTCATTTTATTATTAAAAAAGGTAGATATTTGGATTAGATTAGACTATATTTTAAGAAACAAACTGCCAAAATTAGAATAAAATTCGCTAATCCAAAAATAAGGATTAGATTAAATATCATTTTTTCACATTTAATATTATAAATATTAAAGGATATTTTATTCTCTATAAGATTTGATTACATTTTATACATCATATTCTATGGATTTAGAGTAATAAATTTATAAAGAAATTAAATTTCAAAAGCAGCAAGCTGTGCTATAACCATGGAAACATCTACTATATTAAGAAAATTCTGATTGACAAATGTCAGTGTCAAGTGCATTTGACATATTTGTGTTTCTGTATGGAATTTGTACAAAATACATAGAACTGAAGGTAATGTACTGGAAACATGGAATCTTTTACAAGAAAATGTGGAATTTTTATAATATACGTAGATCTGACCACGATCTGACGGAATATAATGTGCTGGCCACATCAGATTTTTTAGATTTAATCAACATGGGCATTAAGTTTTAGTTTGCTATTTATAATAACACTTAGATATTTTATTTCACGTATCAAATTTCGTTCGATATACTTTTGTCTAACTTATTCGCTAAATATGAGTTATATTTTACCTCATTTCCTGTAAACATTAGTTTAGATTTGGAGACATTTAACTTTAAACTATTATTGCTTACCCATTTATCAATGCTTACTAAATCATCATTTAAATTATCTATAATTTCGTGTATATATATATATATATATATATATATATATATATATATATATATATATATATATATATATATATATATATATATAGAATTAAAAAACAGCGTTAAGTCTCCAACGCAATAATGAACAAAAATAACAGATACAATTCAATATATAGATATCTATTTTACGAGTAACACTACGAAATAAAATCAGAAATGAAATAATTAGGTATATACTACAATATAAGTGTGTAATCGACATCATGAAGGAGAGACATCTAGCTTGGTGGGGCCACATGATCGGAATGAACAATGAAAGACCTGTGAGACAAATATGGACGGCAAACGTGTTAGAAAAAAAGAGACCGAGGAAGACCTATACAGACAACTGGGTAAGGTAATACCGAAGATCTTGGGGAAGAAAAACATACACGATAAAAAATATTTGTTCACTCTACACCCTGCAGTTATGATCTATTTTGGTTTCGTAAATGCAATTAAAATTATCAAAGGAATAGATAAATTTCGTGTCCCATGTTTCAAATAAAAGTCAAAGCAATTTATGTATATTAATATTTTGAAATTTTTGAAACTATTGAAACAAATATCAGCATTCTATCTGTCAAATAACTTTAATAAAATAGTGTGTAAAATAATTATAAATTGTGAAATCCTTGTTTTAATTGTAATAAACGCAACACACACTATTAAAACGACAAAGTTACGTTTAGAACTTTCCAAATATTACAAATGAAATTCATTAACAATTCTAAAAACACATTAACGTTTATAAGTTATAGAATTGTATGTAAAAGCGTGAAAACAAACAAATTAAAATAAATTTGAAACGAAATGTTGGAGTCTTGTTTTTGAAGCTGTTAGTAGCGAATGTTTCTAATCACCAATAAAAGATGTTCTACAACATATATGAATAAATTACCTGAGAATGCTTTAACAGCTATCTATATGATTAGTTTGAGCGAGGCTAAGCTATCTGACCAGCTCGTTAGCTATGATAATCAGGCAATTATGGCCACTAAAATCTTTTAATCTTTCGAGTTTCGTAAGAAGAGAGATAACAAAGTTGCCGATATGACTTGCTTGGGAAGAGTTATATTGCCGCACTTACTAACTTTGACTATAAGCTGAGGTTTACTATGATTGTAATAATAAAAAATATGTTCTCGTAAAAATGTTTAATAAAAGTAGACATATTTTTAAAATTTGCATGAAAAATGGTACAAAATATTAATTTACACTGTTGCAGACATATCCATAAAGATTTTCGAAGGATGGTTTTCCACCACACATCACACAACATATTAAACAAAAAATTAGTGTTATTTGACAAAATAAAATTTGTAATTACTTGAATAGACAGATAGAACATCTCGATACAGACATACCCTCTTCCGTTAACTTTTCCAACCGTCATTCGAAATTGTTTGTACTGCCGTAACCATAGCAACCATTACTTCTAAGCAGTACCACTAGATGCCCAATTCGCGAATAAAATTAAGCCGTAGCCATCTAGTGGCAAATAAGAACTATTTGTTGTCGTACTTCACTGAAAGCGCTATTTGGGCTAGTGTTATTTTATTTGATTATAGTTTGTGAAAAGCTTTTGTTTTATTATTTCTATTTTACGTGCTCATTCACTACTTCAATACATAGATATTGACTAAAATCAATCTTTTTGAAGACTACTTTCCATTTTAAATCTGTTTCATCCTTAACCTGTTTAACACTTTCCTATTTAAAGACTGTTAGTTTCCTGATTCATTTACTCAATTTTCTACTTAAAATTCCTTGAAGAATTATTGGAATTTAAAAATTTAAATAATTCTCTTTATAAGAGGTGAAGATTATTTCCCAAGAACATTGTCATATTTATCTGCAAATAAACAAATTTTGTAACGTCAATGCACAAACTTGAAATAATAACATTGAAACTTAATCTTCAAACTTATCAATCAGTAAAATAAAACTTGCCTAAATATTTTAATAATAGAATAAAACACTCTTGAGAACTGCGTTTATAACATGTAAACAAGCACGTTTGAAAATGATAGTACGACAATCATCCGACATCTTGGTTGATAACAGCGCCGCCACCGGTGATTTTATTCGCGAATAAGGCCAACATTAATTTTTTTTTAAAACTTATATTTTTAAGGCAAGCCAAGCTTTTAAATTTGAAACCAAGCTCCTTCATTTGGTGAATCGCTAATGCATATTATAATCTTATGTCTACATAGCGTAAATGACAAATTTTTTCTCTTGTCTAAAAACCTTTTCTTTATGATGTCAACGACATCTCGTTGATGGTATCAGAAATTCGTAGCATCGTTTCGCAAGTGTAAAAAGAGTATTTAAAGCTCATTTTCTAACGTGGTTATTATCTGGAGATCTAGATAAAGGAAATTACACATATAGAGTTTCTCACAATGGAGTAAAAAACGGCCGTAAACATTGGTCGGCCGACAATTAAAAGATTACAGTGAGAAATAACACGGGCGGCGACATAAGATGAAGAATTTTTTCGTCGTGACAAGAATGCCGGACAATGAGCCTGCTACGAGCGCCTAATTAAATGCTGACCGAAGACGACACATTCTCATACCAGACAGGAATCAGAACACAGGGTGGGACTTCGAAAATTGCGATCCAAAAGCAAATAACACAAAGAAACAAAGATATATCTACTAGGATCATGTTGGAATAATTGAGAAATCGACAAATGGTTCATAATTTTTAGAATTTTTTTTTTATATATGTTCAAAGTTTCTTTTCACTTCTTAACGTGGACCTATCATAGCAGTCTCATTTGTTGTTGTAAATATCATATAAAAATTTTAAAAAACATTAATTATATTCAAGGAAAATATATAATTGTATTAATAAATGCGAAACTACCATCCAAAATCACAAATCATATATTTTCCAACTTTCAAAGAGAATAGACCTTTTCAATTTAACGGCTATCTCTTTCTATCGCTGCAAATAGTAAGTAAAATGGCACCAACAATTGCCAGTTGGGCTGTCAAACGAAACGTCAAAAATATTGCAGTCATTAAAATACCTGTATTTTCGGTGAAATTTTGAATCGTTAGACATTTTAGCTTCAACAAAAGCTTTTGTAACTTTTTATAAGAAGTGCATTAATAAATATAAGTCCTTCAAGTTCCACTATTATTTGTTTAATTTTATTTAGGACGTTTCGAGCAAAATCCGCTCATCTTCAGCTACATACATTATATATTTGTCAAATTATCTTTGGCGTGTACGCAGTTGCTAATGGGCCGTGTTAGCGGCATGCTGCATTTTTGAATTGGGGGCCCATGCTCCAACTGACTACGTAGATTATAATTTACATGTAATTTTTACAACTTTCGCTGATGTACAACATTGTAATTCTGCTTCAACATTATATGTATTTACTTTTAATTCTCAATTTGAATTTTATAGTTGGTAAGTTAACAAACACACATTGTTATTTTTTATAATATGACAAATATATAATGTATGTAGCTGAAGATGAGCGGATTTTGCTCGAAACGTCCTAAATAAAATTAAACAAATAATAATGGAACTTGAAGGCCTTATATTTATTAATGCACATTATCAACATGGTTCCCTCACACAACATTTAAATTTTTATAAGCTTTTTTTAAGTAATCACAGACTTTTCTTACATTTTACGTCCTTTTTTTAGAAACAAACGCCATATGGGTCTCAGTTGTTTTTATTATGCGCAGATTCTCATTGCGTATATTTTCTATATCTTTAAATTGAAAAGGTGTATTACTAACAATTAACAAAAATAATTGTTTATTGTATGAATTATAAAGAAAAAAATCCCCTGGGGTTACCATTTCTCCACTTTAGCATAAAATATCTGAGCTGACAAGTGGTAAAGTGTTTTAAAATTTTAAATATGTATATGTGTAAGAAACAGATGTGAAATATATTTAAATGTCGACAGTTATATGATATTTATCACATTTATCATAATCAGTCTGTGTTGTTCTACAGATAATAATAATAATATATCCGTTTTTTCAGAATCCATTTGTTAAATCAAAATTAAAATGTTTCAACTGTCACTTGAAACTGTCATTTTCTCCACCAAAATCATTCTTTGAAATACTGTGAAATGATTGGACGCATTTCAAATTTATATTTAGAATATAAAATATGGTGATATATTAAATGTAAATTCTAAATCGTAAATTTCCTAAATTCATCATGAACCAGTAAAAGCAGATATGTACAATTTATATTTGTAAATGTAAATTCGTAAATCTAAATTTGTAAATTAAATCCATCATAAACCAGCTACAACGTTTTAAAAAGAAAAAAGTAAATAGAACAATAGGAAAGGAAATCAATACAGTTTCCAGCATAAGTAAATATGTAGGTATGAATTTAAATTAAAAAAATTAATGATTCGCAAAAAAGTTTAAGCTAATCCTCATTTTTGGATTAGTGCATTTTCTAGCTTCCTTATAGCTGGTTTATTATGGATTTAATTTACAAATTTAGATGTACGAATTTAAATTTATATATATATATATATATATATATATATATATATATATATATATATATATATATATATATATATATAAATTGTACATATCAGCTTTTACTGGTTCAAGATGAATTTAAGAAATTTATGATTTAAAATTTACTTTTAAAATATCGCCATATTTTATATTCTGAATGTAAATTTGTAAATGCGTCCAATCATTTCACAGTATTTCAAACTATGATTTTGGTGGGAAAAATGACAATTTCAAGTGACAGGTGAAACTTTTTAATTTTGATTTGAGAAATGGATTCTGAAAATATGGATATATTATTAATATTATCTGTAGAAGAATACATATTGATTATGATAAAAGTGACAAATATCATATGACTGTCATCGCATTTGTGTCAAACCACGTGACCCAAAATAAATTGATTGGGTATATTTTATATCTTTAAATTCACTATAAACCAGCAAGGTAAATCGTAAATTTCAAATCTAAATTTGTAAATCTAAATTTATAAATTAAATCCATCATAAACCAGCCATTACTGTTAACGATTTCTTTAACTTAGTTTAACTCATGTTTAAATATTAGAAAATTATTGATTGGATATTACGCATTAGGAAAATAAACATTGATGAACAACAACATGGGTAATAATTAATCATTTATATGGGACATTTTTGTAGAAACCCTCAAACTTTGAAATGTAATAACTTGTGACTAAAATACTTATTGCGGAAAGCAATTTTATCAAACTCTTTGGCATCCGTGAAAGTATATGTTGATGTATTGTATGTAACTCATATTTACAATATTTGGTCTATGGTTATTTTTGTCAAAAGCTCTTCAATTTTGAACGAATCTAACATATGTCCAAAATTCTAAGTGGGTAAATTTACACATCATGAAGACCAACACAAGTTCTTAGAGTGAGTACCCTCCTGTCACAACCAACAAAAATTGCCTTCCAAAAGTTGAATTTCTCCAGCATGGCAACAATTGTTACCACGGCAAACAGCAAAATGTGTGTTTTAACGACTGTCATTTCGTTAAGTGTTATGACGAAACACGTTCTTTCATTGCGTTCATATCACGCTTCAGATTTTTGCGAACTTCCATACGGAGGGTCATAAACGCGCAATTGGCTTTTGGCTTATCTCTTCACAAAGAAGTAGATAGTACTCAACTGAAAATAACATGAGATTAAAACTATTTCTGGTTCAGATTGGCACCAGAAATAGTCTTGTGATGTCAAATTACATACAGCACGTCATTCATAACCATTAGAAAAACAGTTTGTCATTACCTACGTTATTTATATGCTTAAAAGTAGGTGATGGTTTGTCATATGTTTAGCTGCATGAACTCTGACGTTACATTCTGTATTAGATCACGTGACTTTTTCATAATATTACACAATTTTCAAAGATTAATTTTAAAATATCTCATGGATATTTCGTACATAACAACATTTATACTAACCGTACATCATTGAACAAATATGGATATTTTGGATATTTGTAAATTTGAGGCTATTTAGACAATAATATTTTTTTTTGTGAAACCGGACGCGAAGTAAACATTTCGCAGACGCAATACAGGCCGCGAAATTAGATGCAACCTAAAATCTCTTTGACACTTGACAGTTGACAATTGACATGACGGATAATATGACAATGACAGTGAAGTTACTAATATAGGGCGACAATAAGTTTCTTGGTTGGTTTTTTTACCTTCCGTCACCTTTAGGTAAGGAAGGTATTCTCGTCGGTCAAAAAATTCGATTCGATTTTCGTATTCCTTTTCTTTGTATTCATACGAAAAGCTAACTAGATTTTGGTTATAATTGATCGACCAAAAGTACCCTAATTTGAAGATTAACAGTTTTCCTTGAAAAATCTCTGTTATACATCATTTTTTCACATTTAATGTTATTATAAATATTAAGGAATATTTTATTCTCTATACGATTTGATTACATTTTATACTTCAAATTCAATGGATATATAGTTAAAAAGTTATAAAGAAATTAAATTTCAAAAAGCGGCCAGCTGTGCTATAACCATGGCAGCATCTACTGTATTAAGAAAATTCGAATTGACAAATGTCAGTGTCAAGTGCAATTGACATAATGTTATACTGGAATATATATATATATATATATATATATATATATATATATATATATATATATATATATCTTACAAGAAACTTTTTTTATGGAATTTGTACAAAATACATAGAACTGACTGAAGGTAATGTACTGCAAATATGGAATGTTTTGCAAGAAACTTTCTGTGTGGAATTTGTACAAAACACATAGAACTGACTGAAGGTAATGTGCTGGATATATGGAATCTTTTGCAAGAAACTTTTTGTGTGAAATTTGTACAAAATACATAGAACTGACTGAAGGTAATGTACTGGAAATATGGAATCTTTTGCAAGAAACTTTCTGAGTGGAATTTATACAAAATACATAGAACTGACGGAAGGTAATGTGCTCAATACATCCCATTTTATGAAATAAATACAATAATTGTAAATAGTTATTTTAAAATAACTTTTTCTTCTTTTCAACGTTTTTTTTTTTACAAAATTAATCGCTTTGTTTATCAAATGTCAATCCCATAAAAACCCCCTTTCTATTTCAATAAATTAAGCTATTTAAATACAATATAATGGGTCTTGTGGTTGCGTCCCTGAGTGTCAGGTCGCGAATTTGGGGAACCGGGACCAATCCCGACTGACGCCAAATATTTCCAATTTTAAATGGCACAAAAATTGACCCCTGTGCTGCACTCTCCACGCCAGCAATGAGTGCCCGTGAGATGACGCCTGGTAAGTTCCCGCACGGTGCAAATATTTCATCATTACCAATATCTGTGTACAAAGCAGATTGGCACATCCAGCAATGGGTAACAAGCCGTGATGATATTTACATTATTTACCGTTTTCAGGATATTATTCCATTGTTTACATGTACAAAAGTAGGCTGGTAACTAAGTAATAACTGTATCTGTATGGTAATATTATTACCATACTGGCTTGTCAACAACGGTCTACAAAATGAAATTAAAATAAAATGAAAACATAATGCTCTTCATTAATATATACAGATAACGTTACCCCATCGTTCTAAATACGGTCTACTGAGTTCTAAAGTAATAAACATGAGGAATAAAGCACATAATTTGAATATTTGCTATATTGACATATGTCAAAATAATTGTTCTGTTAACCAAAGAAACTGAAAATAGCATTAATGACAGAATTTAAAAAAATGGTATTTATCAATAATGTCTTACTTTTTTTATACCGATAAACTATTGAACAAACCACGGATGTTATTAATCATAACAAACCTTAGATGGCCTAGATATACAAATAACAAATAACTATTAATACTGGAGAAGGCATATAAAAATTCTTGCAACAGCCTTATTCATTCATAAATGGAAAATCGGCAATAAATATTAATGAATTTTGCTAATGGCTTGACAAATTCTTTGTATTAGTTTTGCTAACATAAAAATAACTGAAAAGTAGTGTATGCTAACTAGTTTATCCTCATAAACTGACAAGTCCATATTAATGATCCTAACCATAAAATTTGAATATTTTGAAAGGCTAATATTCTTTCTTGTATTCCCGAACATTAGAATGAAAAATATGAGTAATATTTAACTCTTCGACAGGGTACAAGTTCCAGAGTAGGTATGAATCATTTCGAAGCGTGGAATTTGGATTCACAAGAGGATTACCTACATCTTTCGAAATATTGGATGAGCTACACTTACCTGTTCACAACTAAATGTATTCTAATCTATTCCAGAATGTTGTTAATGAATATTTAATATTTTCTCATAAATATCGGATCAATATAGAAGGAACTGTCGTAATTTATTTTTGTTTATTTTCTGGTTGTTGGTGATTAAAATTTATACTCTCTCAGCGGCGTTATTTAAAGCAGATTAAATAAATAACAACAAACAATATAATTAATTCAGTTATCGACATAACTATTTAAAGAACTTTTAACGGAATATTGTTTTTTTTTTACATTAATATATGCCAGTTATATGTACGAGTTTTGACCAAAATATAACGATAATTTTCATTTATTTCAAAAAATACGTACTTTCTAATCTGCAAAACTTTCGTGGAATTATGGTATAGCTTTAAACTCCTTCAATTATTTTGCTTTGTGAGCCTAGGGTACACAATGCATGTTTCACTGCTAACTATTTACTTTATGCAGACGATTTAAAATTCTCATGCCGTATGTCTTCCAAAAATGACTGTTTATTAATGCCCAAAAATTTAGACATTACATTCCAGTACTGCAATGACAATAAGCTTTTTCTGAATATTCAAAAATGTCAATGCATGTCTTTTACTAAAATTAACTCCATAAATAATAGACCAGAAATCATTTGTGACCTAGGGGTATATTTTGATCGAAAACTGTCTTTCACCACACATATTGAAAATAAAACATCGTCCGCTTTAAAGTGTTTAGGATTTGTAATCCGTAATTTCGGCATGTTTTCCCGTTTGAGTACTTTACGACTATTTTTGTTGATCTTGTTCGTCCCCACCTAGAATACTTTTCGGTGATCTGGAATCCGATGCAAAATAACCAATTATAATCTCTTGAGCTAATTCAAATATTTTTTTTTAATTTGCAACTTATATTTTATTCTTCTTTTAATAGGACTTTACTTTGTCCTGTTATTTTCTGTTATGTTATCCTTCTTGAGATGCATATGTCCAGCATTCGTGCTATCTTTTCTGCTGTCTTCCTATGGGTCAACGGGTGTCTTGCTTTTTTGTGTTAGCTCATTTTGTCCAGAGTTCTGTACTCATTATTTCTACATGGTCTCTCCAGTTTCTTCGCCGTGTTCTTATCCATCTAACAACATCTTGTACTTTGAATTCTTCTCTTATGGAGTCGCTGTTTACCCGATCTCTTAGAGTAAATTTCTATTACTTGATGTACCTACCCCCAAGTAATCGAAATAATGGTTTTTCTATATATTTTATGGATAAATTTATAAAATTATCTATAATTTAAATTCCAGAGCCTACGTTTTAAACAAACAAAACGCATTTATTCAAATGTATGTAACTGACAGATAAATGGCCCTATCAAAGAACTAATCATTTCAAAATAATATTGGTAATGTTTTAAAAAGTAAAAAGTATACAGAACAATAGAAAAGGAATTCAATACAGTTTCCAGCATAAGTAAATATGTAAGTATGTATTTAGATTAATTAAAATTAATGATACACAAAAATGTTTAAGCTAATCCTCATTTTTGGATGAGTGAATTCTATTCTATCCCGGTATTTAAAATTTAATCTTCATTTTATTATAGTTCCGGTGCCCCAATGAGTAGAGCAACGCTTCATGTTATGAGTGCTCTCGGGATTTAATTCTGTTGAGGGGTTTAAAAAAGGTGGTTACTTGGATTAGATTAGACTATATTTTAAGAAATAAGCTGTCAAAATTAGAGTAAATTTCGCTAATCCAAAATAAGGATTAATCACGGGCTGTATTGTGTTGGCCACACCAGATTTTCTATTAGCTGGCATACGATATATATATATATATATATATATATATATATATATATATATATATATATATATATATATATATATATATTGTAGATCTATTTGTTGTTTGTTCCTTGTTGTTCTTCTGCAGTAAGTATTTTTTCAATGATTTTATGTAAGAGGAACTTATATTTTGGAAGGAATTTATGCCCAAAGAGGTACACCGCAGTCAAAACTTCTAGAAAAATTTGATTTAGCCTCACTCCAACAAGTTTCTGCTGTAATGAATGAAATATTCGGGCAAAATTCCTTATACATCATATGGTTAAATCGTACAATGTGATTGAAGACAAGATTGATATTTTCACAACTCCATGAAATAAAGAAATGTATTACCTTTTGTAATGTATTTTTCTCCTTACCCTAGAATTAGACATGCGCCTTTTGGGCATTGTATTTTCAATAATAATAAAAATAATAAATGGTGAGAATTTTCCACAAAATTCTTTCGACTTCTTATTTAGCGTCGTTTTTTGGTTAAAATGCCATTCGTCTGCGTCGTCCTCTTCCGTGTTCTGGTATCAAGTCGCATGTGACCGTTACACAAGTTCTCCATTCATCAACATCAAAGGTAAATCCTCCATAAATGAAATTAGAAGCGACAGATTGGCGTCGGACAAAGAGCCAGCACTGCATTCATCGCAAGTTATGAAGCAATTTACACGGCCTCTCTACATTGGATTCTGTATTCATGAGATAAGACAATGTGCTACCTGGGCCGGATTGTTTTGTTACAAATAGGTTTCGCCAAGAGATACACGCTCACGCTCAACTTGGGGAAGGAATCAGTGGGATATTATCACCCAGTAGGAAGGCGAGAGTTACAAATTTTCCGAAAGTTAAGCATGGAAGTTGTAGATAAAAGCGTGCATTTCAATTTACTTTGCTGACTTTTAGCTTACTGAGTTTGAGACTCAATAAATGTACAATTCAAGTTGGGACTAGAATACAATTTTTCCCACTTCTGGGTGTGTCAATATACCACTGAGGGCAATTATATATCAGGCGTTATTTGTTGCAACCAAATTCCGAAATAACGTGTGTCACAAAACTTAATCAGTAATGTTATAGCTATTAACATACCTAGGAATGATATGCACATCATAACTGCCGCAGATGTCAGTTTGAAATCCGAGCTCGTAAAGCAAGAATTTTAAGACATCTAAGGCTTGTTATGATTAATAACATCCGTGGTTTGTTCAATAGTTTATCGGTTTCAGAAAATTAAGATATTCTTGATAAATATAATTTTTTGAAATTCTCTCAGTAATGCTACTTTCAGATTGCTATGTTTAACAGAACAATTATTTTGACATTTGTCAATATGACAAATATTCAAATTATGTTTGTGTTATGTGTTTATTCCTCGTGTTTATTACTTTAGATTAAAGTAGGCCGTATTTAGAACGATAGTCTAACGTTATCTGTATGTATTAATAAAAGAGCATTATATTTTCATTTTATTTTATTTTCATTTTGTAGATCGTTGTTGACAAGTCAGTATGGTAATAGTATTACCATACAGATACAGTTATTACTTAGTTACCAGTCTACTTTTATACATGTAAACAATGGAATAATAACCTGAAACCGGTAAAGGAAAAAAAATGTTGGAGATGCAGTTTTTTATTTATGTACTTTAAAAGAAGGCTGTACAACAGTTAAAAATATCAGGTACATTATAAATAGCAATCATATTATTAAAAATACACATTAATCGATTCACTGTTAAACATAGCTGTGTTGGTTTTATATCTTTTAGTAGTGAACGTGAACGGTTCAACAGAACGAGTGGAATAGGAAGGTACACGCAAAGATATTTTACTTAAAATAGTGGGACTGTCTATATAATTGTTTACAATTTTGTATAAAAATATCATATCTAGTACTTGTCTACGTTTCTGTAAAGTAACTGGAGAGACAGCGTTATTTGGGAATTTCTAATTTAAAGCAGAAATAAATTTACGTTGGATACCTTCAATTCTGTTAATATATATTTGGTAATGAGGGGACCAACAAACGACAGCAAATTCTAATAGCGAGCGAACAAGTGAGTAATAGAGTTGTACGAGAGTGTTGCAATTCTTGAAATGTACTCCAACCCTGAGTATAAATCCAAACATTTTATATGCTTTCTTTACAACAGTGTCAACATAAATGTCGTATAAGAGATTTTTACCTTTCGTCACCTTTAGGTAAGGAAGGTATTGTCTGGTCAAAAAAATCAGTGGTGAGTTTTTGATGAATAAGCACGTTTTAGGGTCCCTGGAATATGATTTTACTATTTTTACGATGACGTCTGTATATGTGTGTGTATGTGTATATATGTATGTGTGTGTGTGTGTGTGTGTGTGTGTGTGTGTGTGTGTGTGTGTTTGTGTGCGTGACAACTCTAATACTACAATTCAAAAAATTATAATTCTTTCGTATTCCTCTTCGTTACATCCTATATATATATATATATATATATATATATATATATATATATATATATATATATATATATATATATATATATATATATATATATGCTATAACTCTGGAAACAGCTGCTTTATTAAGAAAATTCTGATTGAAAAGTGTCAGTGTCAAGTGCAGTTGACAGTATGTATGTGTTATAATTTTACTGGAAATATAGGATCTTTTGTTAGAAACTTTCTGTATGGAATTTGTATAAAATACATACAACTGCCTTAAGGTAATGTACAAGAAATAGAATCTTTTTCAAGGAACTTTCTGTATGACCTTTATACAAAATACATAGAACTGACGAAAGGTAATGTGCTGGCCACATCAGATTTTTTATCTAATATGATTCCAAGATCTTTTATTCCAGATACACGATTGATAACATTTCCACTAATTCTGTATTAAAAATCGAAATTATTCCTATTTTGATTTTCGAGATCAGCTTGAAGAGCAGTAGGTACAATCTGAGATGCAAGTTATTTCACTGTACATCTTTAGATCGTCAGCATTTGTAATAAAATTGGAATTTTCGAAAATGTAGCTAATATCATTAATACATAATAACATAACAATTATATTACGAAAATGAATTAATACAAGGTTGTAAATATAAAGAGTGATAAAATAAGCTACAAAAGTTAAACCAAATATTTGTACCAGGGGAGGTTTCTTGAAACTTTTTGGGCATTACTTAAAAGAAAGGTGTACGAAAATATGTAGGAGACCAAAGATAAAAACAATTAAGGTGTAGAAATTTCAAAAGAACCATCAAATAAATTTTGAATCTTGTCAAAAACTTGCAAGTCAGAACTAATCTTCGTCATATAGAAAAAAATGAGCGACTAGCTCTATATTAAATATGAATATTAAAACTTAAACTACCGGGTGGAACATCATACCTGTGTACATAGGCGATTCATATGAGAAAAACAGTTTTTTCGTGCCCATTGCTCCCCAAATTATTTTAGACAAAAATGCTTCAAATAAATGTTGTAGAGCATAAAATTCTGCATCTAAATCAATAAACAGAATTACTTTTACATGCTTTGTAACGACACAAATTAAATAAGAAAATATTGAAAATTACGTTGAAAATATCAAATAGCCATGGAATTGAAACAAAAATAGAAACAAATAAATAGGTAAATTAAATTCATACAAAAATCTCCATATCTATTATTACGACAATTGTACATTTCAATGAAATATTTATTTTTTATAGGATTTTTATTGAAAATCTTTTTAAATTGGAAATAATTCATGTAAACATTAAGACCTATCTACTACAATTCAAATTTCAAACAGTAATTCTCTGAATAAAATAATCACTACAATTTATTATTATAACAAATATTCGAATAATCCTCCGTTTTCAGCCAAGCAATAACCAAGTCTATTGTAGAATGAATTTCTTACATTAGCGAGCTGCCTATTTGTGATTAAGGCGCTCTCCTCCATGATAGCTTCCCTCAATGAATTAATATTTGGGTGGCGCTGCTTATAAATTTTACATTTAAGATGACCCCATAAAAAAAAGTCGCAAGGTGCTAAATCAGGAGATCTGGCTGGCCAATTTAAAGTTCCACCACGACCAATCCAGCGATTTGGAAATGCTTGGTTTAAATAATCTCTAACACTTACTCCGAAATGAGCTGGGCAGCCATCTTGTTGAAACCAAACCTCCTGATTTTCGCGCGCTACGCTGTCTAATGCAGGGCCGATCTCATTAATCAAGAGTTCTAAGTATGTTTCAGAATTTAAGTTGCCAACGATCTCAAATGGTCCAATAATATTGCTATTAAAAATGCCTGCCCAAATATTAATTTTTTGAGGATATTGCGTTCTGGTGGTAACATTTAATCTTGGATTTTCTAGAGCCCAGTGCCTATCATTTTGAACGTTTGGTTCATTGTTTAATGTAAAAGTACACTCATCGGTAAAGCAAATAGATGGAAGAAAATCACGATCCCGATTTGCTCGTTCTTGCATATCTTCACAAAAAACTCGCCTACTTTCTTCATCAATGGGCGAAATGTCTTGATGGCATTGCATCTTATAAGGGTGGTATTTATGTTTTTTAAGAATGCGCAATACAGTAGAATGAGCAATCTCACATTCCTGCGCTATTATTCTTGAACTTAATTTAGGATTAAAATTTATTAATTCCAGAACTCTGTTCGTTTTCTAAATTAATGCGATTATTTTTATTTCCTATAAATAAAGATATGATTTGTTTGTAAATCTCTTAAAAAATACTCAAATTTAAATTTACCTGTACTATTTTCCGCCGCAACACTTGCCGTGGATTCAAATTTTTGAATATACGCGCGTATTGTTGTAGCGCTTGGAATTGGCCTATTTGGAAATTTCACGGCGAATAAATCTCTAACTATACGTAAACAATTTCCACTATAAAAAGTTTTTATTATAAAAATCCTTTCTTCGTTAGAATAAACTGAATTCATTTTGATATTTTACCGTCAAATTAGTTATTTATCTGTCAAACGTCAGACATTTATTTGTTTCTATTTTTGTTTCAATTCCATGGCTATTTGATATTTTCAACGTAATTTTCAATATTTTCTTATTTAATTTCTGTCGTTACAAAGCATTTAAAAGTAATTCTGTTTATTGATTTAGATGCAGAATTTTATGCTCTACAACATTTATTTGAAGCATTTTTGTCTAAAATAATTTGGGGAGCAATGCGCACGAAAAAACTGTTTTTCTCATATGAATCGCCTATGTACACAGGTATGATGTTCCACCCGGTATATGTTAATATTGTAGTAATAAACAAGTTCAATATACTTGGTATATGAATTCTATATCGACATCAACGAAATAACTGAATTACTGAAAATGACGTCAACAGTTTCTATTTGAATTCTTTCTAAGTAATAAAAAAAAGTTTAATTCTGTCAAAAAGTCCGTAAAATATATTTATTATCTCGTTGTCGGGACTTTAAAAGAGAATCGATAAAAATCACTCGTTCTTTGTACATTAAAAAGCGAAAAACAAATAAAAAATAACTTTGAGGAAATAACTGCTGGTGCAAACGGCTTACATTGTTTCGTAAATTATTATTATAGTCTAAACATAAAATTTTATTCTCCGCAGCAAATTCTCGCATGAATTTAATGGGTTAGAAACGCCATTTTGTAAAACAATTAAGTCGGAGTTTAAATTTCGATCCCTGTTGACAGTTTGAGAACCCCTTGTCAGGTGTCGCCCTCTTTGCTTATTAAAAACTCAATATCAATCTGCAATCAGTAGGCGCTGGAAACTTCATTAAAATTACAACACAGAATAATTTGTGACAGGTTGCCTTCGGAATATGGAAAATTTCAGTTTTACAATATAATAGTTTTCAACGACTTCTGAATGAAAATTATTGCTGTCACTTGCACATTTTTTCAGCGGATTATTAAATTTTAACATTTGTTAAATTTCAACAGAGTATTAACGAGAATTTTACGTGCTCCATTTTTTCTGTTTCAGTTATTCTAAAGAAGAATAATTTTAAAGTTTAATGAGATATATTTTTTATCTCTGGGACGTTATGTTAATTAAAATTCGCATTTTAAATTTTTATGTTAAACGTATAAAAATTTGTTGAACAAAGCATTTTTATTTTAAAATCTGTGGTAAATTTAAATAATATTTAAATGAAATATCAAATAATGATAACAAAGTTGAAATATTCAAGAACTAAAAGACAACTTTGTTAAGAATATTAAGAAGTTTTTAAATATTTAGGTACAGGTGCTTTTTTAATTTCGGGTAAAAACTTTAACGTCATATAGTACTGACTATTTCACTCATAAATTTATAAGCCAATCCAAATTCAGGATTCTACCTAGTTTACCCTTTAAGCCAATAAGATGTATTTTTACAAGTAAGTGAGTTATGATAGCGAAAATTTTTTGACGTTTTAAAAACATATTGTTTACATACTTGTCAAAGTGTGTATGTTTTCAGTGTTATAAGTTTTTACTAAAAAAGACGCGATTCGAGTAGGAATCTTTTTAAAACATTGAAAAAGCATACTTAAATATAACACCTCAAAACATTAAAAATTAGAAGATTTTTGTCAAGAAAAATATGTATGAATGATTGATTTTTATTTTGGAAATAGTCATCCGAATACCATTCGTGGTTAAATTTTATCCTGGAAAAATTTTCCAATTGCTTTACTCGAGCCTGTTGCTAATTTATCTCGTGACATTGATCAAAAATCACTCGTTTGACAACTCGTGATTTTTTTGTCAATGCCACTCAATAAATTGCTAGGCAACCAGCTCTCGTAACAATCTGAAATTTTTTCCGGCAAAAATTTACCATTTATGATATATATGATAAAATGAGAAAAAAAATCTGATGTGGACACCACACAACTTCCTTGTACACAAGACGTAATTTGACATTAGCATCTATTTTTTATTTTTTTGTTATTTTTTTTGACCTAATCTATAGCAAGCTTCATTACAAAAACCAAAAATTATATGTTTTAAATATACATATCTCGCTTATACGAAGGGCTAATTTAATAATACTTGATGTGCTAGACACAGAATTTAATTCTCTAAAAAAATTATTTGAAGCATTTATTTCTAAAATCAAAATGAAACCATTTTGTTGAAGAAAAACTGTTAACAACTTCAGGTAATATGTCACTTCCGGTTAGCCTGTTTTAACCAAAATCCATTATGTTATTCCAATTGACATAAAAGTCTTATATACCAAATTTGAAAAGTGTTAGATTATATTTTAAGATAGTTTTTCATTAAAATCTATTATAGGCTTCAAATAAAGTACCATTTCTAGAAATTATGTAATGACCAAAAAGGGAGGTGCACAACTAGATGTTATAGCAGTCCTAAATACAAAATTTCAACTTTGTACGGCTTACCGTTTTTGAGTTATGCGAGATACATACACACGTACGTTCGTACGTACGTACATACGTACAGACGTCACGACGAAATTAGTCAAAATGGATTCAGGGATGGTCAAAATGGATATTTTCGTTGAAATCTCAAAACCGAAATTTTTCGCGATTACAATACTTCCTTTACTTCGTACAAGGAAGTAAAAATTACCGGGTTCAGGATATTATTCCATTGTTTACATGTAAAAAAGTAGGCTGGTAACTGAGTAATAACTGTATCTGTACGCAGAAAGCGCGCGTTTGGGGGGGCCTTTTAAATCTAGGAGCCTCCAATTTCAGGTTTCAAAATAAAAAATTGTTTTTATTATTATTATTATTATTATTATTATTATCCTAATGAAAATTTAGTCTATTCTTAACGCTGTATTTGTGAAAATTATAACTTCTTCTCTGGTAAATTTTTAAAAAATATTTTAGCCTAATTGTTACATGTTACATTTATTATATAGGAATTTAATTCTACTTTTTTTCACAAGAAGAATAATCTAGAGTGCGTGCTACAGTAAAAATTTACGCATAGGATGCTAACTCTAATGGTATTGAAAATATTTATGGAAGGAGTGTTTAGGGGGGCCTCAAAATTGAATTGCGCTTGAGGCCTCTCAAGTGCTAAATCCGCCACTGAGACCGAACAATCGCATATGATACTAGTTTTAGAATATTGCAAAGGAAATTAAAGAAAATAGCAAAATACTTATTCTGTAATACAACTGCATTCGTATGAAGTACTATTTAATTACAAAGTTTACAGATTTAAATATAAAATCGAATAGTAAAATTTTCAAAACATTTAGTAAAGTTGTATCTAAATTGCTGTAACAAATGTAGATGTTACAATTAATTAGAATGTGATTAGTCTTGCAGTGGCAGCCGCGTCGCGCCGTACCGTACGTTTGTGTTGGCTCACACAGGAAAAAGTTAATTCGTTAAGCTGCAGTAAAAAGTTTTAATCCAATGTGGATTACGGACATTGAAACTTTGCTCTTGTGCAGTGCTAGTGCTGTCTTCAGAGCACCGCGTACCGCATGGGATTCCGCGGCGTGGCGTGGCGTATAATATCGCACTTCTTCTAAATTTGTGTCCGGAGATCTCAGCCATATTTCTTGTTTTTAATACGGTTTGTCTTAACAAACTTACAAAGACTGGCAACCGCACTCATAAAGAAAGACTTCGGGGGAAAACTTTATTAGGGAAGACGGGAAATGTATATAACATACATTTTTGTATAAAAGCTATTATACGAAGCCAGGCTTATAATAATATAGCCGGTTTCTACAAATTTCTTAGGCTGGTTTAAAATGTAGATTCTAAACTTACAAAAACTGAATATGTTATTTATTTCGTCATTTAATATTGTTTTATATCGCCTTTATTAAATAAATAAATATATCATCACGGTATATTACCCATTGCTGGGTGTGCCAATCTGCTTTGTTCGCAGATATCGGTAATGATGATGACATATTTATACGGACAAACCGAATTACTGCGCATGCACGTAAAATGTCAAATACTCTAAACAACTAAACAAGTTGACTGTGGATAGTTTGTATTGATCATCATCATCATCATCATCATATTTCTTTTGTTTTATACTCTTATAACTATGGATATACAAATATTAATTTAAATAGAAGCTATGAATGCTTGTATAACAAATTGTATAAAAATTATAAAGATGTTCTTAAGAAAGAAAACATATGGGCAGAGATAGTAGAATCTGCAATACATGTATTTTGTACAAATTCCACACAGACAGTTTTTTTGCAAGTGATTCCATATTTCCAGTACATTACCTTCAGTCAGTTCTATGCATTTTGTATAAATTCCATACAGAAAGTTGCTTATAAGATTCTATATTTCCAGTAAAATTATAACTCAAACATGTTATGTAGGTAAATTGCACTTTGACACTGACATTTGTCAATCAGAATTTTCTTAATGTAGTACATGTTTCCACGTTTATAGCACAGCTGGCTACTTTGTGAAATTTAATTTCTTTATCAGTTTTTAACTCTATGTTCATTGAATATGAAGTATAAAATGTAATCAAATCGTATAGAGAATAAAATATTCTTAAATATTTATAATAACATTGATCGTAAAAAAATGATATTTAACAGCATTTTTTAAGAAAAACTGTTAAAATCTTCAAATTAGGGCACTTCCAGTCGACCAATTATAGCTTAAATCTAATCAGCTCTTCATATGGATCTAAAGAAAACGAATACGCAAAAATTATAATTTTTGGAACGGTGGTATTGGAGTATGCGATTCGAAAAAATCGTCACACACATACATACATACATACATACATACATACACACATACATACATACAAACATCTATCCATACATACACACATCATGTAAAAATAGTAAAATCGTATTCTGGGGACCCTAAAACGTGCTTATTCATTAAAAACTTTTGACCAAAGACAATACCTTCCTTACCTAAAGGTGATGGAAGGTAAAAAAGCTTTTGAATGATAAGCAATAAACTAAAATACCCTAAGTTTATTACCAACATTTTCCTAAAATAACTAAAATCTTGATTTTTGCGTCATGTCCATTGTAAACATGCATAAGATTTTCATAATTTTTATGTTATGTAGTCCTTACTTTTACGGCTATTGTGAATCTAGACTTACAATAATTACAAATAACCCTTTATTCCCACTTCTGGTGTTACTCAAGGTTCGAACTTAGGTCCTTTATTATTTTTACTATTTATTAATGACATTGTTAATTCACTCCAGGACTCTCATATTTTTTTTATATGCAGATGACATAAAGGTATATTAATTCCATTGAAGATTCCAAACTCTTACAGGCTGATATTCAAAGATCTTGGAGTCATATTCGATGAAAAATTAAATTTTGCCACCCACATAATTTATACTGTCAAATCATCATACAGAAGTCTGGGTTTTAAAATCCGAAGTATACTATTATTCTCGAAAGATGACTATTCAAGGTCATTTATGAGGCGTCTGATATAATATTACTTGCAGATAACTTCACTTCATTCAGTATGCATAGGCGTGGAACATGAAATATTTACATTTTTGAAGAAGGTATATTTCTCTTTTGTGAGAACAAAACTTGAATATTGTCTACCATTGGAATCCAATCTATAATAAATATCAATGTATATTTGAGTCTGTTCAACGAAAATTTGTGAAATTTTGTTATTACAAACTTCATAGACGGTATCCCAGTTTTGAAACTGACTACAACATTTTGCAGAAATTAACATAGTGCCACTCAATAAGCGGAGAAAAATTCAGTCGTCTATATATTTGTATAAGATTTTGTTTATTAGAAAAATAATAATAAAATAAAACAATTTTTTTTTGAGACCTGATATTTGAGGCCCCCTCAATTTAAGAAACCCCAAGCGCGCGCTTCCTACGCCTTTGTGGAAATTCGCCACTGATGTTAAATGTTCTTTAAGATATTACTGTTCGTCCTTGAAGTTGAAATAAAACGAATCCGTTTACGTCACTTTTGCGTCTTGTATTAAATTTATAATAAATAAAATATCTTTATCTTCGCCGCTTCGATTGTCTGATTAGAGAAAATGAAATGAAAGAAGCGATATTTCTATAGAAGTATTTTTTCTGATTGCGAGTTTTTCGTGATTTCTGAAATGAATCGTATAAAGGAGAGGAAATCTTCTTTGCTATAAATAGCTCCGTAATACGACTGGCCGAGCTTTCTGAAGTTTCCTAGTTATTTATTTGTCACGGTAAATCTGTTTACTGCTGTTGACCTATATAAACTTTTTAAGAAGCACGTGATTATTTAAAAACAACTATTTCCTACGTGCATATACGTCAAACTTGCGACCTTTGGGGAAAAAACTAGGAAGAATCACAACAAAAGAAAATTAAAGAAAATTACATATTTTCCTCATTTTATTTTATATGGGTATCCTTGTTTATGTAGCGGAACATGACCGTGGAGGTATGATAAACAAATAACGCCTACGTATTCGCGTTACTTCCTTTTACATCATATTCCAGATTTTGCAAAATATATAATTTGAAAGAAAAATTATCCTCATTTAATGTAAGGAAAATGTGGGAATACTGATGAAAAAATTAGGTGTGGCCAACACAATACCTCCCGCCATTTGCTGCCCGAGTCACAAAAAAGATTAATTTAATCCTTATTTTTATAACTTAAAATTTAAAATATAGTCTAATCTAATCCAAGTAACTATCTTTTTTAAACCCCTCAACAGGATTAAATCCCAATCACATTCACACACATCCATGCCTTTTACCTTGATTAGACACTTAAGTCTTTGCATCAGAGGACGATGTCTCGAAATAAAACAATCGTTGCTTATTAAACAAATATAATTCGACACACAAGGTTCAATAATACACAACGCTCCTTACTCCGTCGCTACTAGACATCGTCTGGCTGCAGCGGAACGGCAGCCGACGCCCCAAACACAGCGCTCCGTACTACTGCGCAAGTGCGCAAGACCACGCCTGTCTGGCAGGGTACATTCAGCGCTACAACTCAGAACATACCCCCCACCTTGAAAGGGTACGCTTTCAATGAAAACAAACAATATGTATAAACGAAAATGAAAACAAGGTAATACAATACACAAAAAACTCAATTCTAAATGTTTTCGGTCGATGTGGAATAGTCTTCAAGTGGAAGTGGGCACACCCTTGATACCGATCTTTTTATCACGCCTTTACTGGTTTTGATTGATACCACTCGCGTAACATAGTCTGAACCTGGATGCACTTGGACAATTCTTCCTAGTTGCCAGTTCTGAGGAGGGAGATTGTTGTCTTGGATAACAACTAATTCGCCTACTTGCAGATTCTTGTGGTTGGTACGCCATTTTGATCGCTGCTGAAGCTCATGAATGTACTCCTTCGACCATCTGTTCCAGAAGTGCAGCTTGATGGCCTCAATGTGCTGATAGGTGTTCATCTGGTTGGCTGGCACCTTTCTGACGTCATAATCTGGTAAATGGGCGACGGCCCTGCCAATGAGAAAGTGTGAGGGGGTTAGCGGACGGTAATCATCTGGGTCAGCAGATAGGGGTGAAATAGGTCTCGAGTTGAGAACTGCCTCTATTTGTGTTAAAAGAGTGTAAAACATTTCAAAAGTAAAGGAGTTAATACCAATAACCCTTTTCAAGTGGTTTTTCACGGACCGTACCCCCGCCTCCCACAGGCCTCCAAAGTTTGGAGAATATGCCGGGATAAATTTCCAGTCAACAAGTTCATTAGCAGATGCAGCAATCAGTTTATTTTGACTCTTTCGCAAGAAAGTGCCTAGCTCCTTTAGCTCAGAACAAGCTCCTTGAAAATTAGTTCCGTTATCGGAGAACATACAACTCGGTCTTCCGCGGCGCGAAATGAACCGTTTAAATGCCATCATAAATGCCTCAGTCGATAACGCGGTAACTAATTCAAGGTGGATCGCCTTTGTAACAAAGCACACAAAAAGCGCTATGTAGCATTTGCTATTTTTACAGCCGCGTCCCTGTCTGTCTTTTATTAAATACGGACCCGCATAGTCGACACCCGTGTTTGTAAATGGCAGAGAAGGAGTCACTCTCTGTTTAGGTAAGTTTCCCATAATGGGTTGACTTACTTTTGGCTTTGCTTTAAAACAACGAACACAACTATGCACAGTTTTCCTAGCGCAATTACGGCCTCCTAGCGGCCAAAATTTTTCTCGCATTGCAGCCAATAGTAGTTGAGGACTTGCATGTAGCAAGCGTTCGTGCTCATATAGAAAAATTATCTGAGTTAAATGATGCTTGGAGTCAATTATCAAGGCATGTTTCGCATCAAAACTAAGTTCGGAATTTTGTAAACGACCGCCCACGCGTATGGTATTGTCACTGTGTAAGAATGGATTCAATTTATAGATTTTGCTCTTTGGGCTTATTTCCCTTTTATTTGACAAAGCCTTGTATTCTTCCGGAAACGATTCTTGCTGTGCAATTTTAATGAGTACTATCAGGGAATTCCATAATTCGCTTGCAGTTAGCGTTCCGGTCAATCTCTTTCCTTTGCAACACATGAATCTTAAAACGTACGCCATTGTTGCTCTGATTCTTTGCAATTTCGAAAAACGCGTAAATGGAAACAAATGTTCCTTTATAGTGCTTATATAAACTTGAACTGGCTTTCTGAACTCTGGTAACTCATCAGGTTCTTCATATTCTTCAGAGAAAATTGTTTGTTCTGACAGAAACTGAGGTCCATTCCACCAAAGCCTGGCCATTAGAAGTGAACTTGGTTTAACGCCGCGCGATAACAAGTCCGCGGGATTATCGCCGCTTCTGACGTGCTTCCATTGTTCAGGTTTCGATGATTTCTGAATTTCACTGATTCTATGATTGACAAATGGTTTTAAAAGGTTCGGTGGCGTTTTTATCCAGCCAAGTACTACTGTAGAATCACACCAATATGTGACCTCATCCACATGTATATTTAACGCATTTAAAACAATCTGCATTAACCTAACTAACGTTATTGCACCGCACAGTTCTAGCCGCGGTACGGTTAGTACCTTCAACGGCGCTACTTTCGATTTCGCGCATAACAATCTAACTAATACTTCACCGCCAGAATCAATTGACCTAATATATATACACGCGCCATAAGCCGATTCACTACTGTCAGAGAAACCGTGTATTTCGATTCTCGCGGGGTTTTCAAGAATACGTCTCGGAATTGCCAACTTATTTAGAGAGGGTAGTTCATCACGAAATTGAGTAAACCGAGTGTGAATGTGCGCAGGCACGGTTTC
The DNA here is from genome assembly GCA_963082715.1 of Harpalus rubripes. Taxonomy (NCBI): domain Eukaryota; kingdom Metazoa; phylum Arthropoda; class Insecta; order Coleoptera; family Carabidae; genus Harpalus; species Harpalus rubripes. Next base: position 3,780,225 of record OY720453.1, on the reverse strand, counting down.
ATCCCAATCAAAATGAGTTTGCCACAATACTTGAATCATTATTTTAGCTAGAATTACAACCGGCGCTAACAAGCCCATTGGGTCGAAGATCTGAGCTATACACGATAACATAATTCTTTTCGTACATCTCGTGACGTGCGCATTACTTATAGAATATTCGAAGGTGTCTGTAGTAGGATTCCAGATTAATCCTAGTGTCTTCGTTCTTTCATTTGAACCAATCGAAATAGTAGAAGGCGGAATCGACTGCTCTTCCGTAAGCTGTGCTTCGTTAGATTTCCATTTTCTTAGAATAAATCCATTTTTGGCTAAAATCGTACTAATCTCGTCCTTTAATCTACTGGCCTTCTCACATGATTCCGCTCCACTAAGCAAATCATCCACATAGAAATCGGTTTGAATGATTTTCGCAGCTTCAGGGTAATTCACAATATTATCCAGTGCGGCTTGATGTAAGGCTCTTATGGCAAGGAATGATGCTGCTGCTGTGCCGTACGTCACGGTATTTAGTTCAAATGTCTCCAGTGGCTGATTCGAATGTTCCCGCCACAGAATACTTTGGTACTTCCTTTGGTCTTCTGCGATCTCTACCTGACGGTACATTTTCATGATGTCTGCCGTCATCGCGATTCTGTGCGTTCTAAAACGCAATACTATGTACAGCAAATCCTGCTGGATTGTTGGGCCAACCATTTGCATTTCATTCAACGAATATCCGGTTGTGGTCCTAGCTGACGCATCAAATACAACGCGGATCTTGGTCGTAGTACTATCTTCCTTTTTTACGGCGTGATGAGGAATGTAATATCTTCCCTGTACATCATCTGGATTCGATACTTTCGTCATATGCTTCAGCTTCTCATACTCTGCCATGAAATCGCAGTACTGTTGTTTCAGTTCCAGATCTTTATCAAGTCTACGCTCAATTGCATAAAAACGCCTTGTAGCCATTTCTCTTGAGTCTCCCAAGAGAGCTACATCATTTTTGAAGGGAACTCTAACCTTGAAACGACCCTCACAAGTTTTCATGGCTGTCTGTCTGAAGTGGTTTTCACAGTCTTGCTCTTCACTTGACAAAACAGGTTTTTGACTGTCGTGACATTCAACTTCCCAAAAATGTTGAAGCTGGTTTATCAGATCGGTATTCTGGCTAAAGTTGCAATTTATCCTTGTTTGACATTCATTTGACAGTGTCAAAGGACCGGACACTATCCACCCTAATCGTGTCTTTTGTAACGTAGGCATATCTTTCCCCAATTTTCTTTGCCCGATTGACAACAAATCCCAATATATTTCGGATCCTATTAAAATGTGAATTTTACCTGGCGAGGCAAAAGTAGGATCAGCTAACATTAAATTTTGTGGCAGATTTATATTTCCGGTGTCAAAAGAAATACTTGGCATTGTTCCCGTGATTTCCGGTATAACTAAACATGATAGAGTTGCCTGAAAATTGTTACAACGCGAATGTATTGCGAAAGTAACCTCATATTTAATTTCTGTAGCTATCTGATTTATTCCTGAAACAGCTAATTTGACAGGACGTTTAGAGAGCTTTAACTTGTCGCAAAGATCTTCGGAAATAAAGTTTGACTGCGAGCCGTTATCTAGCAGAGCGCGACATTCATGCACAAAGCCCATGTCATCTACAACCTGTACCATCGCAGTTGATAGCAAAACGCACGATCGAGTTGCTGCTGCATGATATGAAGTCGTATTGTCTTTTTGCATTGCTGCTGTGTTTGATGCATCCGTACTAGCTGAATTTGTATTTTTCTGTTCTTGCTCGTTCGCGTGGTGAAGAACAGTGTTGTGTTTAGCCTTACATTTTAAACATTTACCTGCCTTGCAATGTCTCGCAAAATGTCCCGGCCTCAAACAATTTATACAGAGCCTGTTTTTTTTAATTAATTCAATTCTGCTAGTGCTATCTAACTTTAGTAGTTCTTCACAGTTAAAAGCAAGATGTTTGCCCTTACATATCGTACAAATGTAATCAGCTGTGCTCACGTTAGCGACAGTATGACTACTTCTTTCCCTTGCAGTTTTATTATAGGAGGGTTTATTTTCAGACTGCCTTACTTCAAGAGTTTCAAGAAGATCCGCTCTATTTTTTAGAAAGGTTCTTAAACAATCTAAATCCGGTACTTTGTTTCCCGTTTTAAACTCTTCCCATTCCCGACTGGTCACTACATCTAATTTTGTACAGATTATGTAATTTATAAGCGTATCCCAGGACTCAACCGGTTCCTTTAGCGATTTCAACGATCTTAAGTTTTTATTAACTGTGTCAACTAATGCTCGTAATTTTTGTGACGATTCTTTGACGATAACTTCCATATTGAACAAGGCTTTAACATGATTGTTAATCATTAGGCGCTCATTATTGTAGCGTTCGCAAATTAAATCCCATGCCGTGTCATAGTTAGCAGCAGTGAACTCTAAAGCTTTAATGATGTTAGCTGCTTCTCCTTGAAGACTTGATTTTAAGTATTGATACTTCTCAATTGCTGCTAACTCGCTGTGGTTGTGTATAAGTGCTTGAAACATTTCCCTAAATTCTAGCCATTCCACGAATGAGCCCGAAAATGAAGGTAATTTTATGGTAGGAAGTTTTACTCTGTGATTTATGTTTGACACAAGCACACCCGACCCCGACGCACGAGATTCAACAACCGATACACTACCCGCTACCGAATTTGTATCTTCTGTTTCGTTTCCCTTGATTAATATTGTAGCTCTCGACTTTAATGAAAAAAATATATCGTCAAACTTATTACGCTCGTCATATTGTGTTTCTACATCCGCGTCATCGACTAGGCATTCAATTTTGGATTGAATTTCATCAAAAGATAGAGCCGCTAACTCTACCTTTTGCAACCTATCAATAATTTCACTGACAACTGCATCTGTCAACGAAACCCGTTCTCCCGCCTGTGCACCATCAACCGCCTCTGGCCTAAGTCCGTTTAAAAACGACGTGAAATTTGTTAAACGTGCTTTAATAGCACCCTTTTTACGGTTTAACGTTTTTAAATCATCCTCCATGGCAATTATTTAAAAATACAACAATAATGTAAACCAATAAACAAATAAAGGCTTTCAGAAGAGAAAGAAATAAATGATAAGGAATGTATAGGATACTCACACTTTCTCGCATTCCTTTGTTGATGCCACCTGCCGCTGCGTTCCAGTCGACCGGCTGCGTTCTGCGTATGAAGCAACCACTTGCTGAGTCCGTTGACTGTGTGTGGTCTGCTGCGCTGTCCGTTCCTTGTAGATTAGGTAGCAACCGAATGCCGAATCCGATGATTGCGTAGGCACACTACCTCGTATGATTTCTTCTCAGTAACTTATAACTTATCCGGTTTTGAAGGACCAATGATTAGACACTTAAGTCTTTGCATCAGAGGACGATGTCTCGAAATAAAACAATCGTTGCTTATTAAACAAATATAATTCGACACACAAGGTTCAATAATACACAACGCTCCTTACTCCGTCGCTACTAGACATCGTCTGGCTGCAGCGGAACGGCAGCCGACGCCCCAAACACAGCGCTCCGTACTACTGCGCAAGTGCGCAAGACCACGCCTGTCTGGCAGGGTACATTCAGCGCTACAACTCAGAACATACCTCCTGCTACCCTTGGTAAGGGAGATGTAGGGATCGTGATAAAAATCGCATATCGAGATTTTGGTAAATGACCACGTTTTAAGGTCCCTAGAATCCAATTTTAACATTTTCCCGATGATGTCTGTATGTATGTGTATATGTGCGTACCTATCTGTGTATTGTGTATGTGCGTGTGTGTGTGTATGTGTATGTGTGTGTATGTGTGGATCTTCCACTCTAACTCAAATACGATCATTCAGAAAAATTTTAAATCTTGTATTTCGAACTTTTTCTGTCATGGAGAGAGCCCATTAGATTTTGGTGAAAATCGGATAACCGGAAATGACACTTTAGTAGAAGCTCAAAATAGTTTTTCTTCGAAAAATACCTTTAAATGTTATTTTTTCGAGATTAATGTTATTATAAAAATTAAAGATTATTAAATTTTCTATAGGTTTGCATTATTACTTTTTCTATATATTTTATGGATAAATTTATAAAATTATCTATAATTTAAATCTCAGAGCCTGACGCGCTTTATCAACCAAAACGCAGTTATTCAAATGTATGTAACTGACAGATAAATGTCACTATCAAAGAACTAATTATGTCAAAATAATATTAGTAACGTTTTAAAAAAAAAAAGTAAATAGAACAATAGAAAAGGAATTCAATACAGTTTCCAGCATAAGTAAATATGTAGGTATGTATTCAGATTAATAAAAATTAACGATTCACAAAAATATTTAAGCTAATCCTAATTTTTGGATTAGTGAATTCTACTCTACCCCGGTATTTAAAATTTAATCTTAATTTTATTACAGCTCCGTTGGCTCAATGGTTGGAGCAACGCCTCATGTCATGAGTGCCCTCGGGGCTATGCGTTCGAATCCCACTAAGGCATGGATGTGTGTGAATGTGAACCCACTCTGTAATTGGGATTTATCCTGTTAAAAAAAGGTAGTTACTTGGATTAGATTAGACTATATTTTAAGAAATAAACTTTCAAAATTAGAGTAAAATTTCGTAATCCAAAAAACAATCTTTTTTGTGACTCGGGCTGTAAATGGTGGGAGGTATTGTGTTGGCCACACCAGATTTTTTAATTAATTTTTCTACTTTGTACCACTACGCAACTGTCAGTTTATTTCTAGCCAAATTACACAGAGCGACAGAAACGCATGCGCAATATCGAAACTGAATTTTAAGTGTTTACATGTTTTCAAGTCCAATCCATGAATTTTAGTTTCGTTCTCAAAATAGGCAACATAATAATTTTGAAAGCAGCCGGAAATATATTATGAAATGGTTTTCTTCGGTTTAATTAAAATGTATAGATTTCCAATACAAAAAAATATACATTGTTAAAGAAATACTTGGCTATTAGTTCTTGCTTTGGTGTTATTTCAATCATCACTGATACATACGTAGAATTGCAAACTTCTATCTTCGATGACGTATGTAGAATCGGTGAAATGTTAATTTCTCTCTTGATTATTAAGTAATAACGTATAATAGTCGAAATCCATAGGTATTGAATTACACTAATTAATTAGTGACGTGTGATATTTATTATCCCTTGTTTTGTGCAAGCCTGGTACACATAAACACGACAACACGAGTTTTAATAGTTAATATATCACAGATTGTATTAAACTACTAATTAATTAATTGTTTTGTTAACTAACACATTTACAAAGCTCAGCTTTCAATAATATATTTGTTATTCTAGTAGGTAATAAGGTGAATAAAGTTTGACTTCATGGTTTGTGGACTTTGCCATTTATCAATAATTAGAAAGAAATCATAAAATACAAAGAAACAACTTTAATTTCATAATATTTAATGCTATTCACTGTGCACAACAACTTGAAACTTACACCAGTCGACCAAATATACCTTGCAAATTAGACGGTCGACGGCCAGTATGGTAGAGCATTTCAAACAGATACATGATCCTTTACACCCAATGTTCGGTCAAGAAGACACAGTGCATCCTCTAATAGAAATTAAAAATCTGATGTGGCCAGCATATTACCTTCCGTCAGTTCTACGTATTTTGTATAAATGTCATACAGAAATTTCCTTGCAGAAGATTCTATTTCTTGTACATTACCTGAAGGCAGTTGTATGTATTTTATACAAATTCCATATAAAAAGTTTCTAGCAAAAGATCCTATAGGGCGCGAGCAGACACGTGCCTCGAGCGACATTGACGTGCTTAGAACCAGCTGATTTGTGTGCGCATGTCATTTTGACAAGGAATATGTTACGTTGACAAGACCAATGTTTTAATTTATTTTGATTTTTAACTACTAAAATGTTATTATTTTTAATTTCATATGTTTTACTGCTTAAAATTTTTAAAATAATAACATTAAAACAGTTCAAAATCAAAATAAATCAAAACATTGGTATAGTCAACGTGACATTGTTATTGTCAAAATGATATGCACACACAAATCAGCTGATTTCAAGTACGTCAAGGTCGCTCGAGTCACGTGTCTGCTCGCGCCCTATATTTCCAGTAAAAAAATACTGTCAACTGCACTTGACACTGATACCTTTCAATCAGAATTTTCTTAATATAGCAGCTGTTAGAGCATAAATAAAATAAATAAATAAATAAATATATCATCATGGGATATTACCCATTGCTGGGTGTGCCAATCTCCTTTGTACGCAGATATAGCTAATGATGACATATTTGTACCGTGCGGACGTTTACCAGACGTCACCTCGCGGGCCCTCATTGCTGGCGTGGAGAGTGCACCACAGGGGTCAATTTTGTGCCATTTAAAATTCGAAATATTTGGGGTCGGTCGGGATCGAACCCGGTTCCCCAGATTCGCGACCAAACACTCAGGCACGTGGCCACGAGATTCCAATAACATTAAATGTGAAAAAATGATATTTAACATCGTTTTTTCAAGGAAAACTGTTAAAATCTTCAAATGAGGGTACTTCCGGTTAACCAATTATAACCAAAATCTAATCAGCTCTTCATATGGATGTAACGAAGAGAAATACGATAATACGAAAGAATTATAATTTTAGGAATTGTAGTATTACAGTTATCGCATTAGAAAATTTTGTCACACACAGACAAACACACACACACACACACACACACACACACACACACACACACACACACACACACACACACACACATACATATAGACAGACATACTCGTAAAAATAGTAAAATCGTATTCTAGGGACCCTAAAACGTGCTTATTCATCAAAAACGGAAGGTAAAAAAACAAGACGCTTATTGTTGACGTTGAAGCCAGAAGATAAAGCAATGGGTATCCCCCAGATGAGAAACTACCACCAGGAAATGACCACCACCTGCATTTTTGGGCCAAAAATGAAGAAGACCTTGAAAGGACAACGTTTAGCGGTTACAGAGGATATAAAGGTAAATTTATTGAAGAAACTGAAGATAAATAAATTATTATTTTCCGAAACAACTATATATTGGAATTTCGAAGCTTCATTAACTTTTCGATAATTATTTATCTCCTCCAAAATTTTTCTGAATATTCCTTCCTGTTTTTATTTTTCAATCCCTTGTCTGGTATATGTTCCGCAAGGGAAGTTTTGTTCCGTGTTCGCCTTGGCTTGTCCATGACAGACGTCAAGACGTCCAGCGACGCCAATATCAGCGCCGCGACACAAAGAAACAACGACCGGCGTCCAAATACACTCGTATATCTCTCACTCGACTTACCAACGACAAGGAATTTCTTATATTGTATTGTTTATACGGGACAGGAATTTTATAACGCGACAACAACAATTCATATAATGGCGGGACGGCATTGACAATAATTATTTTAAAGTTATGTTTTTCCCGATGACCCTAAAAGAATATAAAATACAAAACTTTAATAACCGGATACGGTGCGCAATAGAGACGCCATTTTGACAATCTTTAAATAAGAAACTTTTGGAAAGATGTGATTTTTTCGTAATACTTTCTTCATAATATATAATTAGTGAAATTGAGCTTTTCGTCAAATAAATGCAAGATCTTTAAATTTAGTGACTCTAAAGAATATGAGAGTCTCAAAAATATTTGTATGCCACTGTCAAAAATTTGTACTTCATTATGAAAATAAAAAGTCAACAACGCAAAAGAATATACGTAAAAAAGAATATAAAAGGTATTTGCGAAAAAATGACGAATATAAAAAAAAGAAAAGGAAAGTAGAAAAAGAAAATTTCAGGATATTGAATATGAAGAAAATGTATGTATTGTACATAGTTAAAAATAAAGTAAAGTAAAATATCCCATAGATTTTGCAAATATATGTGAGAATTATTTTATAGTGAGACATGAATATATGTATTTATATTTAAAAATATTTTTTTCGTACCTCAGTCCATTTTGACTAGTATTACAGAACTCAAAATCGTCCAGAAATGCGCTCTTGCTGACCTAGGTCGGCAAAATGAGTTGGCATTACTGTTCTGGTGATATGTCAATTTAAGATTATTCTTAACACAAAAATTAGCAAAACGTTTACAAATTTTAAGGCTAAATTTTTAATTGTTGTAACTTAAATAACTAAATTTTGTCTTAAAAATAATAATATGCTGTCAATACTGACATCTCATATAGATTAATTATAAGTTCCAATTTTAGGACTAGTTTGTTTTGTAACTACAACTAACTTCACGTGATACAATTGAGTTTCCGCCATCTGTCATTATAAATATGCGAAAGTATGTAAAATATATAACTAATGCTTGTAGTTTATATTTTCAATAGATATAAAATAATTACGCATTTTAAGCTCAAATGTAAGTAATTATATTTAATCATTGAATCGGAGCTACTTTTTATACAGTCGCATTAATTTGTACAGAGCAGTGGTCGAACATTGTTTTACAGTAAAACACTCATTTATTTGATTGAGTTGTCGATTGTTGATTAATGTCAACAAAGCAGATTTTTTTACTGTTAACATATTGACTTGTGGCGGAACTGAAAAAGCCATTATTTAACAAACTTAACATGTTTTCATTAAAAATTTTGCTTTACCGAACGACATAGTTGTATTATTTATTTAATTATCGATTCAAACTACGAGCCCAAACTCATATTACATTTTCAATAAATTATGGAATCAACACAATAGCTTTAGGGTCCCTAGAATACGATTTTATTATTTTAACGATGATGTCTGTGTGTATGTGTGTGTGTGTGTGTGTGTGTGTGTGTGTGTGTGTGTGTGTTGTGTGTGTTGTGAGTGTGTGTGTATGTGTGTATGTGTGTATGTGTGTCAGTGTGTGTGTGTAACAAAATTTTCATCTACGATAACTCTAATACTACAATTCCAAAAATTATAATTCTTTCGTATTCCTCTTCGTTGCATCCATATGAAGAGCTGATTAGATTTTGGTTATAATTGGTCAACCGGAAGTACCCTCATTTGAAGGTTTTAACAGTTTTTCTTGAAAAAACAATGTTAAATATTTTTTTTCACATTTAATGTTATTATAAATATTAAAGAACATTGTATTCTCTATACGATTTGTCTGCATTTTATATTTCATATTAAATAGATATAGAATTCTAAAATTAAATTTAATAAATTAGCTACTTGTAGTTCAAATGTGAGAACAATAAATGCAATTTCTCCAATCCGGCCCTGTTTTCCCGTGACGAGTTCCATCATTGCCACCCCTATCCCGAGAGATCTAATCCACCCCCACCCTAACTGTCGCCTACACTTACATTGCAATCTTCGTACGTGAGGACGTGTGTGCGTGTGTGGAGAATGCGTTATCTACTCCATATCACACGGGAGCATTGGGGGTGGAACTACCCTCTCATTAGAGGGTGCTCATCGTGATGGACACTAGGATTGATAACGCCGATGAGAGATATTCGAATTGGAGAAAGTGGATAACAAGTTATGGCGATTGGCGATATATTTTTTTCATAATACCATACTGTTAAATGTGCTTTAACAGTACAGTATGCTCAACCGATATATGCATCAAAACAGCCACGGCCGTTGTTTTTTATAACAGTACAATTATTAAAAATCATGTGTTCCAAAAAAAATCGCAGCGTCATGAAATTGTCATGAAGAGCTGTCACCTGTCAACATGCCATAGAAAATAGAATTTTAAGAAGATATTTTATGTTATTATGAAAAATACTGAACGTCACATGGCTGATATACAAATAACAGACACGGTTGATTATAAAATCTCGGCTGTCGCCTCGATTTTACAACATTCAACCTCATCTGTTATTTGCATCATATCAGCCTGATGACGTTAATAACTATTTACATTTCGTAAGTGTGTATGTGTGTGTGTAACAAAATTTTCGTCTGCGATAATTCTAATACTACAATTTCAAAAGTTTTAATTCTTTCATATTTTTCTTCGTTACATACATATGAAGAGCTGATAAGATTTTGGTTACAAGTGGTCAACCGGAAGTACCCTAATATGAAGATTTTAACAGTTTTTTTGAAAAAAACTATGTTAAATATCATTTTTACCTTCCGTCACCTTTAGGTAAGGAAGGTATTGTGTTTGGTCAAATGAATAAGCACGTTTTAGGTTCCCTAGAATGCGATTTTACTATTTTTACGATGATATCTGTATGTATGTATGTATGTATGGATGGATGTATGTATGTATGTGTGTGTGACGATTTTTTCGGATCGCATAACTTCAATACCGCCTTTCCAAAAATTAAAATTTTAACGTATTCCTTTTCTTTACATCTATATGAAGAGCTGATTAGATTTTGGTTTAAATTGATCGACCGGAAGAACCCCGATTTGAAGATTTTAACAGATTTTCTTGAAAAAACGGTGTTAAATATATTTTTTTCACATTTAATGTTATTATAAATATTAAAGAATTATTTATTCTCTATACGATTTGAATGCATTTTATACTTCATATTAAATGGACATAGAGTTAAAAAATTATAAAGAAATCAAACATCATATATATTAGTCAGCTTTGCTATAATTCTGGAAACAGCTGCTACATTAAGAAAATTCTGATTGAAAGGTGTCAGTGTCAAATGCAGTTGACAGTATGTTTATGTTATAATTTTACTGGAAATATAGGATCTTTTGTTAGAAACTTTCTGTATGGAATTTGTATAAAATACATACAAACAACTGCCTTAAGGTAATGTACAAGAAATGTAATCTTTTGCAAGGAACTTTCTGTATGACATTTATACAAAATACATAGAACTGACGGACATATTAAAGAATATTTTATTCTCTATAAGATTTGATTACATTTTATACTTCATATTCAATGGATATAGAGTAATAAATTTATAAAGAAATTAAATTTCACAAAGCAGCAAGCTGTGCTATAACCATGGAAACATCTACTATATTAAGAAAATTCTAATTTCCAAATGTTTGTATTATAATTTTACTGGAAATATATAATAATATGTAACTGACAGATAAATGTCACTATCAAAGAACTAATTATTTCAAAATATTATTAGTAACGTTTTAAAAAGGAAAAAGTAAATAGAGCAATAGAAAAGGAATTCAACAGTTTTCAGCTAATCCTCATTTCTGGATTAGTGAATTCTATTCTATCCCGGTATTTAAAATATAATCTTCATTTTATTATAGCTCCGGTGGCTCAATGGTTAGAGCAACGCCTCATGTCATGAGTGCCCTCGGGGCTCTTGGTTCGAATACCACTAAGGCATGGATGTTTGTGAATGTGGACCCACTTTGTAATTGGGATATAATCCTGTTGAGGGGTTTAAAAAAAGGTTGTTACTTGGATTAGATTAGACTATATTTTAAGAAATAAACTGTCAAAATTAGAGTATAATTCGCTAATCCAAAAAACTTAATTTTATTTGTGACTCGGGCTGTAAATGGCGGGAGGTATTGTGTTGGCCACACCAGATTTTTTTAGTTTTAGTTCTGATATATTTACGTAACAGAACAATAGCATACAAGTATAGGTCATCCAGCAATTATTTGAACAAAAGTTTTTTAAATCCTACGTACTAAAACTAATCGTTTGCTACTGTGAAATACAGAATTAAATGTAAAAGATATTTATTTAGAGTTCTAATTTTCCTGATATATTTTTTTGTTATTTCATACAAAAGATAATATTATCAATTATATTTTAAGCGTCTTATAATTATATGAAGCTTTTCTTTAGCTTTATTTGAATAATTGTATTTTTTAAATATTTGAAAAAGAAATTGGTATAATACTTTATCTCTCAGGTATGTTTTTCTTTCCGTTGTTATGTTGTTGTGATTGTGTTTATTTTCTGTTCTCGCATAAATATCCAAATTTAATATCCTCTGTTTCTCTGTAAATCCGGCATGATACTACCACAAAACAAATTAAATTGACATCTGAAAAATAAACCATTCCATTCTCCCCGAAGTTGTTTACACGTAGCTGATTGGAAAGTGAATAAAGTTGCAAGTTGGCGTTGGAGAAAACAATCACATTTCATAATTAATATCTCTGGGGAAGAATGAAGAGTAACATTCTAACAGTGCACGTTATGGAACAATGCGATGAAGATGTGTCTGTGGAAGCCGCGGTGACTGCAGAACTATTCAGCCACCGAAGTGTGGCACAATGCCGGAGACAATTGGAAACATGCGATGACACCCCCGCAGGACCGGACTCCGGAAATTTCACACCCAGGAAAATAGATTGTGTTCACTATAGCGAATAATGAACAAATGAACAGTATGAATACAATGGAACATATTGAAACAAATACTACATACTGGTGGCAATAAAGATAACTTCTAAAAAAATCAGTTACTTTTACAGCTACATCTGTTACGCATAGATGCCATTGAAGTTTTTAAAACTAAAGCACCTAATTTTATGGTATGACTAGCGAATGAAAGTTGACGTTTAAATTATTTTTTATACTAGCGTATTATAACAACAACTTTTCGATTGTCATTTCCGTTGTTAAATGAAGTGACTTTATGTGATTTGTCTAAGGCTTTTGATTGCGTCTCTCATGCATTATTAATTGACAAACTTCATCAATATGGAATTCGTGGAATACCATTGCATTTATTTGCATCATACCTGCAAAATAGAATGCAATGTGTTCACATTAACAACACCTTCTCCGATCTTCTACCAGTAAGGCATGGAGTCCTACAGGGTTCGGTCTTGGGTCCGGTTCTTTTTATTCTTTATATCAATGACCTATACAATTTTCTAAAACCAAACAAATGTATCCTGTTTGCAGATGTTACGACTTTACTTTCCAGTCATTCTAATATGGATATCCTAAATAAACAAGTTGAAGATACAACTAACAATGTTGAGCAATGGTTTGCATCACATAACTTGAAACTAAATGCATCAAAAACTCAAAGTCTCACAATCTCTAGCAACCTAAAGAACAGAAATGGTCAATCTGTCAGACTCCTTGGTATGGATATTGACGATGGCCTTACAGGACATTCCCAAATAATTAAACTCTGTGCAACTCTATCAAGTACTATATACCTATTTAGAAAGCTTAAGAACATATGCCAAGTTCCAGTCTTACGTATGGCCTATTTCGCTCTTTTCCATAGTCATTTAAACTACGGCATCTTATTCTGGGGTAATTCGACGCACGTAACCAAAATATTTATACTGCAAAAAAAGATCGTCAGAATAATTGCTAATGTAAGCCCTACACATTCCTGTAAAAACCTTTTCATTGAGTTAAGGATAATGACTTTGCCTTGTCTATATATTTATGCAACATTACTTGAAATTCACACGAACCAAGATAAATATCCAAGGAACAGTGATATACATAGCCATAACACTAGAGCAGTAAATTTATTAAGATTAAATAAGTTTAAGAACAAACGCTCCGAAAGAAATTCTCTTCAACTAAAATTCTATAATATTTTACCTCAAAATGTTAAAGCACTTTCCAAGCCTAAATTTAAAAATGTTGTCCGTAACTACCTAATAACAAACAGTTTCTACACTTTTCAAGAATATATGGATACCCCCCCCCCCAATATTAATATTTTTATATAACGTGTATATGCACATATCTGTACTTTCAATTGACGTGCCATAATTGTATTTCATGTACAAAAAGTGGTTTAAATAAATTATTATTATTATTAACTTTGAAGCACTAGTGCTTAAAAATGACAGTTTAATGCGTAAAAGTAATACCTATTATAACTGTTTATTTATGATAAATATTTACAACGCAATTACTTAAATTACTAAATTGGACATTTGATGTCGTTCTTAATACTTCTTCTTGGTTAACTTCAATGTGGGTAGAAACTGAAGTAGATGTGCTGCTGGATTCTGATTCTTTGTCGACAATTTTTATTTTTTTAATTGCTGTTTCTTTTTCTCCCAAAATTCTTCGTGAAATTTCTTTCTTATTTTCCAAAGAATTTTCAACGTAGCCTTCAGCAACAGAACTTGAACGCCACCCTCCATGTCGCTTGAGCACTGTAATGTCTGCTCCCGAATCAGCCAAAAATGTTGGAGAACACCGCCGAAAGCAATGCCCGGTATATTCTTTAGCATTTGGGAGGCCGAGGAACTCTGCAATTTTTTTAGGTATACCACCTATGGTATTTATACCTACAGGAAGCGTGCAACACTTAAAATTTCTGTAGGTTAGAAAAAACCGTTGATGTTCAGTATGAGTAGGTCGAAGTTGTGCGTACTTGCGAAACATTGCTAAACAGTTGATTCCATCGATAAACCCTTCAGTTATCATAAAAAATCGTGAAATATTCGTTTTAGTATTTGGAATATTAATTTTTATGAAAAAAGTAGAATCTTCAATATCTCCTACACGTAAAAACGTAAGTTCCTCCCGGCGACATGCCCCATAGATTCCAACAATTAACACAACCTTTGCCAATAAATAATCCTTGTCATCAGCTTCCTTCATGAAACAAACTATCTCTTGCGTAGTGAATATTTTTGATGTTTTAGGCTTTTAAGCACTACACGTGTTATCCAACTCGGCTACGCCTCGTAGGATAATTTTCACGTCGCGTGCTTAAAACACATTTCTTTCGCAACTTATTACATAAATAGCTATTTATTATTAGTAAGGTTGACAGAAAAATGTATTATGCACCTCGGCAATAATGCATATTATAGACTCGTTCTGAATATCCGGTTCGAAAATTGATACCTGCAAATAAATTTTGCAGCCCTTCCTAAAGTTTATTTTATAATGTTTATAATTGCAAATGTATTTCATAATAATTAATAATAAACAAAGTACTTTATTGAGGTTCATTTTAATTAAATAGAATAAGCGAACCAGAACAAATGCAAAAAATACACAATCGTATTGATCATAACATTCCGCAATTATTTGTTTACTTGTGTAAATAATAATTTAAACAACTTTCCTTTTGTTTCAGATATACCTCCAGGCTGCCTACGATCGGTGAGTTTAAATATTTAAATAAAGAAATAATTGCTACGTAAATAAATCCATAGAAAGAAAAACCTATATGTTGTTTTCGTGATAAATCATAACTTTTTTCGACGACTTTGTTCCATTTCTCCCACTCTATTTAATGAATTTTGGGGATATATTGAATTGTCAGACAGACCTCGAGATATAGAATTTATTCAGAATTTTAATAACTTTTCCTACTCAAAAAATGTCGCAGGAGTTTGAAAGTTGTAGAATAAATATTATGTTTTCATTGTTTTTTTTTTAATTCTGTAATAGTTTTACAATAATTACTTACAAAAGAAGTAGAAGAAGAAGGTTAATATTGTTTTTATTATCCAGCTTTTATAAGAAATAAAATAAGTCAATATTTATGTAATAATATTTTCCATGTATATTTTGAAAGTAGGCTTTTGATGCTGTCAGTTTAGAACAGAAAGTTGAAGGAACAGTACATTATGGAGAGATATTTATAAAGTATCAAGGGTAATTTTTTAAAATTATAAGATTGTGACACATGCCTCTGTCACCTTTTCAATTTCAATGAATTTATAAACTTAGTTATCTTTGACACCTTGACAACACATAACTTCTGTTACAAATAAAATGAATTTTCTTAAATTTCAATTCAAGAATTCTGAGTTCTGCATCGTTTTATTAAAACAGAAAATAGAACACCATGAAAATGCAGCAAAGAAACCTTCGAAACACCTCAAAAATAGTTGATGCAACTACTGCCACTGTTCTAAACATATTACATATTAAAATGCAAATTTTAAATTCCTTGCATCTTTGGCAAATTCATTTAGAACATCGTCTATATATTTTTGTTTATTTTCGCTTATGTAATCGCGATGGAGGCTCATCATACATAAATCGTCTAGCCGATCTTCTAATAGTATATTTAATCCATGTTTTCACTCTTCTTAGAGTGCTAAAAGATCTTTCCACAGTGCGTGTAGTTGGAAGAAGACAAATTATAATTTCTAAAGCTTTGGAGATTGCTGGGTAAAATGTACAATGTTGTAAACGTTCTATTACAAGAGTTTCTTTAGTAATAATAATTTCTTTATTTGAAACCCAATATTCGTGCCATGCTAAAGCTTCTTCTAAAAAATTGTCAATTTTATAATATTAATGAATCTTTTGAACTAGTTTAGTAAAATTATTATAGTTTATTTGTTTTAAATTAATCGGATGCAAATTATAGAGCAAAAAGGCAACATTATTATCTTTCGAAAACCGAGAATTTAAAGACCTAATTAAGGAATCTAAGAAATTTATTAAATCGGAATAGGTTGAGTTATGGTATTGGTAATATTTTTATTTATAATTTGTATTGTGGATGTATCTTTTGAATTGTGTGCGCGCGAAGCTTTATGGACTATTCATCGATTTGTCAAAAGCTTTTGATTGCGTAAACCATTTGAAACTACTGAATATCTTAAATTATTATGGCATAAGAGGTACTTGCGCTGATTGGCTATTTTCTTATCTTAATAACAGGAAACAGGCAGTTATCTACAATAATCAAAAATCAATTGCCCAAGACATTTTTTGTGGAGTACCGCAGGGATCCATATTGGGCCCTATTTTTTTAATTTTATATATCAATGGTATTGCTAACTTATTAAAATCAAAAAATTTCCTCGCTTACGCTGATGACGTATCTGTTCTTTTGAATGATCCAAATGAAATTTCAGAAATTGCAAATAATTTATCTTCTTGGTTTGCCTCCTTAAATTTATCTTTAAATGTAAGTAAATCAGCTGTAATTAGTTTCTCTAGAAGCACAAAAGACGAATGTCTGTCTGTAAGGTGTAACGCCCAGTTGGTACCACAAGTTGCCAGTGTCAAAGTCTTGGGCCTCAAAATTCAAGATAACTTAATGTGGGATGAACATATTAATACTATATGCAAAACTTTAGCCAGCCTTTGCTTTCTTATAAAAAGAATAAGATTACTTTGTAATGTCAACAAAGCAAAAACTGTCTATTTCGCAAAATTTCATTCCATACTAAGCTATGGCATAATCTTCTGGGATTGTTCACCCTCAGCTATACGCGTTTTTAGATTACAAAAAGCGGCAGTAAGAAATATATTTTTATTAACTAATAGAACATCTTGTAAAGAAGTATTTGTAGAGGAAAGTATATTAAATCTTATTTGTATTTACATTTATTACACAATTTTACACATTAGATATTCTAAATATAACCTATTAATGCAGAGTGACATACATAGGCACGATACTCGAGGAAAATCAAATTTCGTTATCCCTCATATAAAATTAAACAAAGTCAAAAACAATCCTAACTACTACGGATTGAAATTTTATAATAAACTGCCGCAGGAAATAAAAGATATTAAAACAAAAAGTAAATTTAAATGTCACTTAAAAAAGTATTTACTGTGTAAAAACTATTATCATTTTGAAGAATTCCTTAATGATAAGTCTTAAGATCATTTTATATGTATGATTTAATGCGTATTGGCATGTTTATGCACTTTTATGTATTCTTTTGTTGACGTCTCCTATGTCATGTACTTATGATCTCCGGAATAAATTATTATTATTATTATTATTTAAAAAAAAGCTTATCTACGCTAACTTCATGATCAAGATTTGAACGTTAGGAAACAGAACGAAAGAAGAAAACAACAGGGCGATGTAAGGACATTAGGATGCGATATAAGAAGCCGTGATAAAACAATTAAAAATGGTAGCTTTGCTTTTAAAATTCTTAAAATTAGAGAAAAGCCAAGGGGAGGGCAAGTGCCGCCTCTTGCCCCCCCCCCCCTATGGGCGCCCATGTAGATGCTTAAAATCCAAATATTTCAAAAACTAAAAAAAATTTAAAACTTTTTTCGTCTCAATCATAATTGTATCTTATCTACATTCAATATAACTAACATTTTACCTAATTTTCTGTTATAGTAGTAGTTATCAGCAAATTTTGTTATAATCTTATTGAAGGAATATCTCTATACAAGCTTAACTAAATTTAAGACAATAACTAAATAGTTTTCTCTATCATCTCTCTCGTCTTTTTAACATTCTCGTCACATATTTTCTGTATGAAAGAAGCAGCACCATACTCTATCACGTCTGAAATAAAAACTTGACAGTGAGCAGAACTGCAGACCGCATATCCGAGAGGATGAACACAGGCACGTCAGGCCGGAATGTCGCCTAGGGGCGAACGTGGTGGCTAGAAGGGACGCTGACCGCATTGCGTTGTTAGGATGTTACCATCAGGGTTGGATGGACATTCGGTACTCACGGAGGAATCAAACGGACGCAAAAATAAACTGTCTCATAAGTTTTGGCACAAAGTTCAACAACTTTTTTTGTAATAAAGCAACTAAATTATGAATTTAAATTAAATCAAGGTGGACGTGTTCTTCCACAAAAGCGCAATTTTCTACAGATACCTATCGTTTTGGGCGACATGTATACCCACGGAGCGGCCCCGCTTCTATTGTTCCATGTAAGAAACGCAATTTCTCCTATTCAGCATGGTTTCACACAAGGCAAATCTACTATCACTAATCTCATCCACTTTACTGATTTTACGTTAAATGCTATGAAAAATAATACCCAAGTTGATGTTGTATATACTGATTTGGTCAAGGCTATTGACACCGTAGATCGTAGCATTTTGCTCTATAAGCTGCATCATCAATTTAATTTCTCCCTTGATCTCACACTCCTTATTCAATCATATCTTTATAATCGTAAACAGTATGTTCAATACAATACTAAATCTGATTGCTTTAGTCCTTCCTCTGGTGCCCCTCAAGGATCAAATCTTGGACCTTTATTGTTCATACTATTCATTAATGATATTGCTAAATGCTTGAATTACTTCAATTCGTTATTATATGCTGATGATTTAAAAATATTTAAAATAATCAATTCATATTCAGATTACATAAATTTTCAGTCTGACATTAACAACTTACTTGTTTGGTCTTCTTCCTCAAAATTACAGTTTAATATCAATAAATGTAAATCTATGACTTTCTCAATTAAACACAATACATTTAGCTATAGCTATAATATGAGTGGTGTAAATTTGGATAAAGTTTCTGAAATAAAGGATTTGGGTGTTATTTTTGACCCTAAGTTACTGTTTATTCCTCACATTAATTACATTATAAAATGCTCGTACAGAAACTTAGGTTTTATAATTAGAAATTCACGTTGTTTTAACAATATATCTACGCTAAAATCCTTGTTCTATTCATTTGTTAGATCCAAACTAGAATACTGTTTTGTTATTTGGAATCCAGTTTACAACACTCATATTATGCAAATTGAACGTATACAAAGAAAATTTGTCAAACTCTGCGCTCGTAAAATATGTTATCCAGTTCATCCAATATCATACAGTTATTCTCACACATTAGTACAATTTAACATTATGTCACTAGATAACAGACGTAAGTTGCTGTCCTGCTTGTATTTACATAAATTGTTGCATAACAAAATTGATGACATCCCTATTTTGGATGGTATAAATATTTCCATTCCTCGTATGGCTATTAGATCATTTAAACATCATTCTACCTTCACTTATGTTCCTGTAAAAACTATTTACGAATTTAGAGCTCCTATTAGAAGATTATGTTCTATCTTCAACACTCTAAAGCGTGAAATATATCTTGACATTTTCAATTTTTCGTACATCCGTCTCAAAAATACATTATGTTCACTTCTTATGTCGTAAATTATTTTGTTTAGTTTTTTGTGTATTACTTTTGTTTTTGTAACCTTTATTTCGATACATTTTATCTTATATCCACTAACATGTTTTATTCATTCTGTCACGTTGAATTGTAATTCCGTGTGTCTGTCTTAAAGGTGTACACAGGAGATTAACATGGGAAATCAGTTTTTTGCAATTTCCTGCCTAATTATTTCAAGCAAAAATGCGTCAAATAGAAGTTTTAGAGCATAAAATTCTGCATCTAAATCAATAAACAGAATTACGTTTCCATGCATTGTAACAACAGAAATTAAATATGAAAATATCGAAAATCACGTTGAAAATATCGACAGCCATGGAATTGAACAAAAAATAAATAAATGCTTGACGTTTTATCTGTCACAACGTAAGTTAACTTATTTGACGTTTCGGACAATTTGATTTTGTCTCTAGTTTTATTGTCTGAAAGGATTAAAAAATGAACATTTATACCAATGAAGAGCTAAATTCGTGACAAAATTTGAAAAGACTGCTAATGTGTCTTCAAAAAATACATGTGAGCTGCGTAATCAAAATATAGGACGAGCAGATCATGCGTTACTCTAAGAGTGTTAGGTGTAGACCCCTTCTGTAGTACTAAGGTAGATGTATTGGAAATGAGTTGAGAGTACATAACAGCATCATACATAATTTTGTTACGCAATGTTGAATTTTTGATATATTCATATTATTTAAACAAAACTGTATTTTCTTAACTTTATTAATTAATTTTATATTTCTATTATTTCCATAATTAACGACATTTTCTTTAAATCAAATCAAATTGTCAGAAACGTCAAATAAGTTAACCAAGAAGTTAACTTACGTTGTGTCAAGCATTTATTTATTTTTTGTTCAATTCCATGGCTGTCAATATTTTTAACGTAATTTTCGACATTTTCATATTTAATTTCTGTCGTTATAAAGCATGTAAAGGTAATTTGTTTATTGTTTTAGATGTAGAATTTTATACCCTAAAACTTTTATTTGACGCATTTTTGCTTAAAATAATTAGGCGAGCAGGAAATTGCAAAAAACTGATTTCCCATGTTAATCTCCTATGTACACCTTTAAAATAGACACACGGTATGTATATCCAACCCTCAGTAATTGGGATACTTTGTATCCTGTTAAGTGGTTGTTAATTAAATAAATAAATAAATTAGATTATTGTCCCACATGTCTTGCAAGGTACGTTTTACTGTTCACACAAATTTTTTACGAAGTTGTTAATTTATTGTGCCAAAAGTAAAGACTGTCGGTAGAATATAAACTTGGACTAAAAGGTGACCCTTAAAATGTCACTTCAACTATTATCATCCCTCATTTGGCCCACAGTTTTTGTAAGTTTCAAGTTTATAGTCAAAATAATTTTGTTGAAATTTTTCACCATTTATATAGTTTGTAAAATTTACTGAAAATGTAAACCGGTGGAACTATTATATATTATTTCATCGTGGAGTTGCACTTTTCTTGGCAAGACGTCACGTCGTTCCTTGTGGCGCCTGCCTCTGCTACCGTCACTTGTCAAGCGTCCCGACGACGCGGAAACATTCCACCAACATGCAATACTCACCTGACGCCAAGCCAGCTCTTTTATTCACTTGTTTCTTTTACTGCACGTCACACAAGATGGAGGATGGATTATGTGAACGATGACAAACAGAGGATAAAGAAATATGAGAATAATAAAAATTGGAGACAAATAAAGAATATGAAAATTAGAAGTAACCACCAGCACACTATATGTAAAACCAACTAATAGAATTTTAATACGGGCAGTGCCGGCCCGAGACTTTTGAGCGTCCCAGGTGAAAATTGTAAATTGTGCCCCTCATTTATTACAATTTTGTTTAGATTATATAGGTATAAAAATTAGAAAAGAGGCGATTTGTGTCCATAACTCGCGAACAATCACAGAATCTTTATGTGAATGATTTTTTTTAAAAATATTTTGGATACTTAAAATACAGAGATTTTATTCTTTTGGGTTCTATAGAGTCGCTTTATTTTTGTCTAATACCATATACAGGATTAGTCACGGGAGAGTTACTTTCGAAGTCCGTTTGTGTGCAACCCGAAATACAGTTTATAACTAACTTCCTTTCTTTAATAAATAGAATATTTAATTCACGATTGCTTTGTCTGTCTAGTGATGGTTCTGTCTTTTTGACATTAAACAATTAAATATGGTCTGTTGTTATTAGTATTTTGGATTGCAAACAAACGTACTTTCAAAATAACTCTTCCATAACTAACTCTGTATATAGGGAAAGAAAAAATATTTCTCAGTGTAGTATAAGTCTCGGTATAAATACTTTTCGTTATTTTGCATTTCGGAAAATCTAATTTAACTCTTTAACGGTTCATCCTAGGTAAAAAATATATAAGAATCTTGTTTTGTATAAAATTTCGATACAGATCACCGTTTTCAAGAAAAATGTCAAAAATCAAAATTTGTCGCCTTTTTCAATATTGGCGAGGGGCTGTTGCATCAGTGTATTTTTCTGCACGGGATTCCGTATTAAAGGATTTTTTGATGGGGGTATTTTTCAGTAGATTTCCTGAACAACAATTACATCTTCAGTATTTGATGATAATGTTTTTAATTGATATAATCGCCAACGAATTTAACCTTTCTTCTTATATATATATATATATATATATATATATATATATATATATATATATATATGTATAACGTAAAAAAAATATAAATAGGATTTAATTAATATAAGTTTTCTGCAACTGGAATTGTCAGCATTATGATTAAAGCTACACACTGGATGAGTCAATAAACTTATAATTGGATTCTTAATTTATTTTGCAAAAAATAGTCTCAAACAATCTGATGTGGCCAGCATATAACCTCTCGCCAGATATTTTACCTATTTATACGCATAAAACAAAAAATATTTTTAAATACAAATACATATATTCATGTCTCACTACAAAATAATTCTGACATATGTTTGCAAAATCTGTGGAATATTTTAATATAAATTATGTACAATACATACATACACACACACTCTCTCTCTCACACACACACACACACACACACACATACACACACACACATACACACACACACACACACATACACACATACACACACACACACACACACACACACACACACACACACACACACACACACGCAAAAATGTTATAATTAGATTCTAGGGACCTTAAAACGTGCTTATTCACCAAAATCTGGATATGCGATTTTTAGCATGAATTCAATACCTCTCTTAGCGAGAGGTAAAAATGTCGCCCTAAAACCAATTTTGCCCCAGGCGGTCGCCTGGCTTTCCTGTAGATTAGACCGGCCCTGAATACGAGTTGTAGAATCCCAGTCGTTTCCCAACTCTTTGGTAGGTTTAAAAGAAGCGCACATATTACTAACCGATTTTGAATAAACTGTATTTACACATTTATTTTACTTATTACAAATTTATCGTCATTATGAAAATCTTTATAAATTAGATTGGACAAAAAGGTGTGATAACTCTAGGGCTGTAACATAGTAAGTGTTGAACCCTCAAAGGACAACCTCCCTAAAAGCTCTATTGGAAGACGTCCTCCTTTATTAAAATTCCCGTATAGTAATTAGTTTAGTGACCCTTCCCCGTACGTCAGAATCAATTCAGGGAATAAAAAGCGGATATCTAGAAAGCTGTGCGTGTAAGTGACATGTGGGAGGGGGTATCATTAGCTGGCCGAGCCGGAGGGTTGATTATCACGCGCAAGACTCAATCAGAGTGTGAAAAATGCCACATTTGCATTCAACCCTCGACGCTGTGCCTGTTCCCGAGAGCTAATAAAACAGCTACATGCGTGATGTGTGTAGGGACAGGGATAGGATACATGCTTCAGTGCACACCAAAGAAGATTAAAAACTGAGGAAAATACAGACAGAAGAAGAAGGGGTTGATGTTCTCTTCTATGATATATACATGTATCGTTATTGTTGAGTACGTTTGAAATTCCTCAACGATACAGAGTTACACTGAAATCTATGAACAAAAAGCAGATTTATAATTTGATAAAACTCAACTTATAATGGAAAAACGGAAAATAATCAGACACGCAGTCCAGTGAAAATTATTTATTTTCTGGCCTACGTTTCGATTGTAACTACAGTCTTCTTCAGGAATAGAAATGGTCAATTATAAAATGTAACATAGGGAACCCCCATACGACCCATTAGAGATAACAAGGTGTAATATTTATATTTTTATAATTATATATCAAATAAATTATTTTAGCTGAAACGCAAAAAAACAACTTTTCTGACCAGCACATTACCTTTCGTCAGTTCTATGGGTTCGTACAAATTCCACACAGAAAGATTTTTATAAGAGATTCTTTATACATATTTCCAGTAAAATTATGACGCAAACATACTATGTCAATCAAAATTTTCTTAATATAGTAGATGTTTCCATAGCACGGCTGCTTTATGAAATTTAATTTTTTTATAATTTTTTACCTCTACATCCCTTGAATATGAAATATAAAATGTGATCAAATCATATAGAGAATAAAATATTCTTTAATATTTATAATAACATTAAATATGAAAAAATGATCTTTAACATCGTTTTTTCAAGAAACACTGTTAAAATATTTAAATTAGGGTACTTCTGGTCGACCAATTATAACCAAAATCTAATCAGCTCTTCATATACATGTAAAGAAAAGGAATACGCAAAAATTATAATTTTTGGAAAGGTGGTTATTCGAGTTACGTAGGCCAGGAAATAAATAATTTTCTCTAGACTGCGTGTCTGATTATTTTCTGTTTTTCATTCCGCTACCAGTCGATCATCGCATTCAACCCTTTATGGGCCCTATTCTGTAACTCGGTGGTTAATTTTTAACCACTAGTTAAAATTTTTATTCAATAGATATTGGTTTGATATCTAAAAACCTCTCTTTTTATTATATGTCAACATATTTGATTAGTTAAAAAAATATAACCAATGGTTAAAAATTAACCACTGAGTTACAGAATAGGCCCCTATATCAACTTATAATATTTATAGCCTTGTCACATTTTCTGATTTATTTTTTTAAAGAATACGTTAAATTAAATATGTAGGTGTGTGGTGTATGTTATACATTTTACAAGTCTTTAGATTCAGACATATGATTTTTTAATAACCCTGAATTTTAATTATTTCAATGTGACGTCACAGTTTCACGGATACGGCAGTCGAGCTCTACCGGTTTAGTTTGGAAATATGATTTGTTGGTTTGGTATTTATTTCATTAAATGTTATATTTACATACCTTCACTGCACTAGTACTTTCAATTTAAAAAAAATATACAATAATAATAATAATAATAATAATAATAATAATAATAATAATAATCTCCTCTCTTGTATGTCACAATTTTAAATTAGATTGTTAGTTTGTGTTTACACCGGTTAAAACGTAAATCACGTGCTCCAAGTGATTCCGAGTGCAGTGTGTGTATGTGTTAGAAAAAGAAATGTCTTTGAGTAAATACGAAGCTGTGACGTCACAAATTTGGTCCGTGTTTACAGCCCCGAAAATTTATTAGCAAATTTATGAATGAAAATTCGCATATTTCAATTTATTTTATATTATTTATATTTATTAAATTAGATGGATTTTACGATTTTATAAAAAAATTGACTTTTTTCAATTAATTTTTCCCCGGGGCTTTGTAGCCCTCGAATTTTTTGGATTTGAATTTGTATAGATATATCAAATAGCCAGAGCTATTAAACTTATTTTATATTATTCAGTTTCAAATTATTTGGTACATAAGTAAATTTAAAGACGAATGACAATATTTAGGTACATTTAAATTTAAGTAATTCAAGCTGTTGGTACTCGGTGAAACATATTGGAAATTATTTAATTGTTTTATTTAATAATTTTAAATTTAAGGATTTTATCTGTTTATGAATATACTGGTTTTTCTTCCACCTTTTGTTTGTGAATTTTCTGGTTTTTAGGGTAATATTTAAACAAACAATAAAGTTAGTATGACAGGTGCGCGTTCACATAAACCCCGATAAATTACGGACCGCACGATGCGTATGTCAAAACAAATTTCCATATATTTACATACCATAAGCACTCATTTTGATTAAACCAAACTGATCCATAATATGTAAAATGGAAATATTGCTAATGAAGCCCATACATTTGTTTCAAATTCATAACAGATTACTATATTAATCTAGGGGGCGACGTTCATTAATTAGAATGCATACTTTTAATCTGCAACTTATGAGTTGGGAAACTTTTTTCTTGCAAATGCGTTTTCACATAACATTCTCACACTAAATTAAATTGTCATTTTATGTCTCTGTCAATCCGTTTGGTGTTACCAACACAATACCTCCCACCATTTACAGCCCGAGTCACAAAAAGATTAAGTTAATCCTTATTTTTAGATGAGCGAATTTTACTCTTATTTTGACAGTTTATTTCTTAAAATATAGTCTAATCTAATCCAAGTAACTACATTTTTTTAAACCGCTCAACAGAATTAAATCCCAATTACAGAGTGGGTTCACATTCACACACATCCATGCCTTAGTGGGATTCGAACCCAGAGTCCCGAGCGCGCTCATGACATGACGCGTTGCTCTAACCATTGAGCTACCGGAGCTATAATAAAATGAAGATTAAATTTTAAATACAGGGATAGAATAGAATTCACTAATCCAAAAATGAGAATTAGCTTAAACTTTTTTGAGAATCGTTAATTTTTATTAATCTAAATACATACCTACATAGTTACTTATCCTGGAAACTGTATTGAATGAAATATTGGAGAAAACTAGTTCTATTGGATGCAATACCGATTTTGTCTTTATTTTTGCATTTCCTCGCTCTGGGAACGATACTAATCGAATCGACTTTAGATAAACTCAAAAAATATAGTGAGGATTAGCTTAAACATTTTTGTGAATTGTTAATTTTTATTAATCTACATACATACCTACATATTTACTTATGCTGGAAACTGTATTGAATTCCTTTTCTATTGTTTACTTTTTTCTTTTTAAAACGTTACTAATATTATTTTGAAATCATTAGTTCTTTGATAGTGATATTCATCTGTCAGTTACATACATTTCAATAAGCGTAGACTCTGGGATTTAAATTATAGATAATTTTATCCCTAAAATATAATGAAAAAGTATTAATGCAAATCTATAGAAAATTTAATAATCTTTAATTTTTATAACAACTATAATCTCGAAAAAATAACATTTAAAGGTTTTTTTCGAAGAAAAACTATTTTGAGCTTCAAGTAAACTTCCTGTTATCCGATTTACACCAAAATCTAATGTGTTCTTTCCATAATAGAAAAAATTCGAAATACAAGGTTTCATAATTTTCAGAATGATAGTATTGGAATTACAGTGGAGGATGAGGATCTACATATATATATATATATATATATATATATATATATATATATATATATATATACATGCACACATACACACACAGTCATTATCGTGAAAACGTTAAAATTGGATTCTAGGGACCTTAAAACGTGGTCATTTACCAAAATCTCGGTATGCGATTTTTAGCGCGATCTCTATACCTCCTTTACCAAGGATAGCGGGAGGTAAAAAGGACTTTGATTATATTAAAAATAATGCTTGATTACAACAAAGAAAATTAGATTACAATAATGAAAATGACTCACCAATAATTTTAAAATGTCGAAATAAGCCAAATTGGATAATTCAATATTCCAATTTAGATTCAAATGACAAATATGTGCGGAGAACAAATTATAACCTTACTCGCTGAGACATATGGCGGATGCCAGTTTCGTTAACATGATATTTATGGTTGACCGTGATTATAGTTTCAAAAATCCAATAATAAATAAATGTGATAAATGTCAAGGTATCACATATGAATGATATACACTAAATAAAAGAAAAGATTAGCAATTTGTTTGTCCGTTATTGATTGCTAAGCACAGAATAAAAGTTTGTGCCCTCTGCAGTAGCTTCAAACATAAATATTCTCCTTGATACGTAAATCTGGGAATGTAACACATGGCATACACGGTAATATATGTGTTTACAGTAGCCACACAAACAATCCCTGCATTTTTATCCAATCTCTTTTACATTTCTCATTGCGAAAACTCTTCTGTTCAACTCCACTCCGGATTTTCCGGCTTCGGTGAAATTACGCTCGGAATAATCATAACACTCTTTCTGATTGAACGCCCGAAGATGTGGTTTGCATTAAGTGAGGAAGATTTCCTCAGAAATCCACTCTCGGAAGAATTTCCTTTGTCCAGGCTCTCCCACTTAGATTATGTTCCTTCTAACCGAGGAAGATCCAATTATTTCAGCCAAGAACGAAGAATCTCTACTTTGTATCACCTCAAACTGCCATTTGATTCTTTCATTTTTATCCCAATTAGCACGGGGATACTCTTTCAGTCTTTCAGCTTCAATTTACCGGAAGGAAGGTATTTCACCTTTCAGAAAAGAAAAAGTTTTGTATAAGCCTTTCCGAAAAAAAGGCATTTTCATTGTTGTAATCAAATTTTATTTATTACGAAACATATTTTTAATAATTAAGTTTGAATAAAACACACTTGGTACGTTTCACAAAAATATTTATTAATTTTCACAACGATCGTTTCGATCTTTCGATCATCATCAGGTGAACTAAAGTACAAAATAAAATTGCCTGCTTAAATATTAAGTGATTACAGATAATAATAGTGGGGATTTTCCTAAATCTAATTGGTCGTTTACAATGTTGTCTTTTCGTAAAATTGCTTTTTGAATTTCTAGTTTTTCTAACAAGCTTAACTTTAAACCTTTTTGCTGCACGTGTAATATTTTGAACTTATATGTATGGTCATGTTCTAGACAATGTGTAGCGAAGCCTGTGTTATGTTTTTTATACTCGATGGACTTTTGGTGTTCTTTGATTCTTTGTTTAAATTGCCTTCAACTTTGGCCGATGTATATAGCATTACAAGAATTACATTCAATTTGATAAACTCCCGATAAGTTTTCAGCTTTGGTATTTTCTTTGTTATTAATTAGAAATTTGCCTAAATTGTTTTAATTTGTAGAAATCATGTTGATATTAAGGTTTTTTGCAAAAAATTTAATATTATTTGAAATGGTACCGATGTGATTTATAGCGTGCCAAAAAGGTTTAGAGTTTTCACAATTACCTGGGGCATAAATCAAATTTGAGGTGCGTTGTTTAATTTTCTTATTTAAGATTTTATTTACTATTTTTTCTTCATACCCATTGTTTTTTACAATCTGTTTAATAGTTTTGACTTCCAAGTCAAAATTAGATTTGTTAAGAGGTATGTTAACTAGTCGGTGTACCATATTGTGTATTGCTGACATTTTTATTGATCTGGACTGGTTAGAGTCTGCGGGAATTATAGTATCAGTAACCGTGGGTTTTCTATATATATTGTATTGAAATTCATTCGAGACGTTTGCAATAGTTAGGTCCAAGAAGTTAATGCTAGAATTAGATTCTTTTTCCATCGTAAATTTTAAATGTTTACTAATATTATTTAGGAACTCGAAAAATATATTTAGTTGTCTGTCAGTACCACTCCAGATGCAAAAAATGTCATCAACATATCGTTTCCAAAAGACAATACATTTAATGAAAGGGTTGTTATTGAATATGTGTTCTTTTTCAAAATTATTCATAAAAATTTCTGCTAGTAGGGGTGACAAGGGTGAACCCATGGGAAAATCCCCACTATTATTATCTGTAATCACTTAGTATTTAAGCAGGCAATTTTACTTTGTACTTTAGTTCACCTGATGATGATCGAAAGATCGAAACGATCGTTGTAAAAATTAATAAATATTTTTGTGAAACTTACCAAGTGTGTTTTATTCAAACTTAATTGTTAAATATGTTTCACCAAGAGCCAACCACAAATTCTATCCAATATATATTTTTAATAGTTATTTCGTAGATCTAAAATTAAAGAGTTTGTCTTTTGGGAATTACAGGCCCTAGTTAAATCCAGGAGTTTCCTTGGCCTAAATTAGATTCTGGCCTGGTGTTATTTATTTATTTATTTTATTTACAACCTCCCAACAAGATACAAAGTATCCCAATAATAGGGGGGTTGGATACACCAATACATCACAATACAACATGAATAGACACACATTATACAAAAATATACATTCTATACAATAAGAAAACAACCAAGTACAACGACAAAGTAGAAATTGATTTTAGATTACAATAAATTTTTACATAAAATATTTTTTAATTGACAGTAGCTAAGACGGGAAATATCCATTTTATCATTCATAATACTTTCGACTTCATTATATATAAGACATAAACGTCTAACCGAATCTCTAGTTTCATAATTTTTACCTTCCGTCACCTTTAGGTAAGGAAGGTATTGTCTTTGGTCAAAAAATTCGGTGGTGAGTTTTTGATGAATAAGTACGTTTTAGGGTCCCTAGAATACGATTTTACTATTTTTACAATGATGTCTGTATGTGTGTGTGTGCGTGTGTATGTGTGTCAGTGTGTGTGTGCATAACAATCGCTTACGCTCGTTTTCTAAATTTTGACGCGTGCGAAAAAACATGTCTTATAAAACACATTCTTTAATATACTATTCTTTGAAAAATAACTTTAAATGTTATTTTTTCGAGATTAATGTTATTATAAAAATTAAAGATTATTAAATTTTCTACAGATTTGCATTAATACTATTTCTATATATTTTATGGATAAATTTATAAAATTATCTATAAATTTAATCCCGGACCCTACGCTTTAAACAAGCAAAACTCCTTGGTTACATAGTTCATATCTTAAATGTATCTAACTGACACATAAATGTCACTGTCAAATAATTAATCATTTCAAATTAATAACAGGAACGTTTTAAAAAGAAAATAGTAAATAGTACCCTAGTTATATGGAATGGAGTTTGGACACATCAGATTTTTGGGGTATGAGGATGGTATGGTTTAAGAAAAGTGGAAATTTAAAAAAAAAAAAAATTCTGAAAATTTGTATTTAAGTAGTTTGAAGGGTGTAGATTTAAGATTTTAATATCTCTTTTCGTGTCCGAGATATTCGTCCTCAAAACTTTGCCCAAAAATGCTCATTTTTGGGTCATATCGCAAAAATGGTCTATTATACACCGCTGGCGATATCACCACTAGATTCTACGAGCATAATTACATAAGCATACCAATTTTCATAATTTTTGAACAACTATTACAATCTCCAGAAGGAAAAGTCTGAAAATGGCCAAAAATCGCAAAAAATCCAAAGTGTATCCCTTGCTATTTTTTCAGTTTTTAACAATTTTAAGGAATGTTTAATAATTAATGTATCCGTTGGAATATTTTGATGAAAATTGGTATACCTTAGTTTTTTGGTACGAGGAATTTACTGGTGAGGTCGTTGAAGGTGTACAGCACACCCATTTTTGGGTATGAGGATGGTGTAGTTTAAAAAAGGGTGGAAATTTTTAAAAAATTAAAAATTCTGTAAATTTGTATTTAAGTAGTTTGAAGGGTGTAGATTTAAGATTTTAAAACCGCAGGTCGATATCTCTTTTCGTTTCCAAGATATTCGTCCTCAAAACTTTGCTCAAAAATGCCCATTTTTGGGTCATATCCCAAAAATGGTCAATTATACACCGCTGGCGATATCACCATTAGATTCTACGAGCAAAATTACATAAGCATACCAATTTTCACAATTTTTGAACAACTATTACAATCTCCAGAAGGAAAAGTCTGAAAATGGCCAAAAATCGCAAAAAATCTAAGGTGTACCCCTTGCGATTTTTTCAGTTTTTGACAATTTTAAGGAATGTTTAATAATTAATGCATCCGTTGGAATATATTGATGAAAATTGGTATACTTATGTTTTTTGGTACGAGGAATTTACTGGTGAGGTCGTTGAAGGTGTACAGCACACCCATTTTTGGGTATGAGGATGGTGTAGTTTAAAAAAGGGTGGAAATTTTTAAAAAATTAAAAATTCTAAAAATTTGTATTTAAGTAGTTTGAAGGGTGTAGATTTAAGATTTTAAAACCGCAGGTCGATATCTCTTTTCGTTTCCAAGATATTCGTCCTCAAAACTTTGCTCAAAAATGCCCATTTTTGGGTCATATCCCAAAAATGGTCAATTATACACCGCTGGCGATATCACCATTAGATTCTACGAGCAAAATTACATAAGCATACCAATTTTCACAATTTTTGAACAACTATTACAATCTCCAGAAGGAAAAGTCTGAAAATGGCCAAAAATCGCAAAAAATCTAAGGTGTACCCCTTGCGATTTTTTCAGTTTTTGACAATTTTAAGGAATGTTTAATAATTAATGTATCCGTTGGAATATTTTGATGAAAATTGGTATACTTATGTTTTTTGGTACGAGGAATTTACTGGTGAGGTCGTTGAAGGTGTACCGCACACCCATTTTTGGGTATGAGGATGGTGTGGTTTAAAAAAGGGTGGAAATTTTTAAAAAATTAAAAATTCTGAAAATTTGTATTTAAGTAGTTTGAAGGGTGTAGATTTAAGATTTTAAAACCACAGGTCGATATATCTTTTCGTGTCCGAGATATTATTTTATTATAATTTTTATTTTTATTTTGGGAAGATTATTTACATGAAAAACAGTAAATGTTATTGTAGATGACGCAAAATATAAAAAATAGTATAAAGAACTCATTTTATAAGACTTTCTTTCGCACTTGTCAATTAGAAACCTCGCTAACACTCGTTTTCTAAATTTTGACGCGTGCGAAAAAATCATGTCTTATAAAACACGTTCTTTAATATACTATTGTATACGGCTCATTGAATTAACGTCATCTATAACATTTCGCAGTAACTCATGTAAATATAAGCATGAGCGAATCTTACGTCTAGAATCCAATGTTTGCATATTTAAATTTGATAAAGTCACGGAGTAACTGTAAATAAATGAATTAAAAAGAGGAGAAGATTTTATCGCGCAATATCGTACAAACTTTCTTTGTATCCATTCAATTTTGATATTATGAGTATGATACATAGGATTCCAGATAATCAGGCAATACACAAGCTTGGATCTAACTAGAGAAAAGTATAAGGACTTGAGAGTTGTGATATTAGTGATACGTGAATTTCTAATACTGAAACCTAATGTTTTGTAGGATGTATTCACTAAATAATCATAATGAGGACCGAAATGTAATCTGAGATCAAATATAACTCATGAGTATTAACTCTATCAAGACTAAGGTCACCAATCCAGTAAGACGAAATAGTTGTAGTATGCTTCATTGAACACTTTGAGACATTAAAGAAAAGACGTGAGGATGAGCACCAAGCTAGAAGGTCATCAATATCCTTCTGAAACTGTTGGTAATCAAAAACTGAATCAATGACTTTAAATTTTTCCAAATCATCAGCATATAGCAGTGATTCTGAATATTCCAAGTACTCGGTAATATCATTTATAAATAAAACAAAAAGGACTGGCCCTAAATTTGACCCTTGTGTTATACCAGATGTAGGAATAAAATGATTAGATTTTAAGCCATTACACCGAACAAACTGCTTGCGATTTGTAATATATAAGAGCAATAAATTAAGAAGATCA
The DNA here is from genome assembly GCA_963082715.1 of Harpalus rubripes. Classification (NCBI taxonomy): domain Eukaryota; kingdom Metazoa; phylum Arthropoda; class Insecta; order Coleoptera; family Carabidae; genus Harpalus; species Harpalus rubripes. The sequence continues at coordinate 3,746,726 of OY720453.1, read as the reverse complement.
GGAGAAAAGTCAAACTGATGCTGAAGCTTATATAGCAACACTTCATAATTCACAGTGTCAAAAGCTTTCGCAAAATCAGTTATCTCAAATATGGCAAAATTGCACTGCCGAAACAATTTTGTAGAAATTTCTAAACATTTGTGTAGATTTAATAATTTGTTAAAATATAAAGCGGCCGAACTATTATGGGTTTGGGCTTCTACATTGCTAACATGTTCGCATACCTTTGTTAGCAGATATAGAATGTTAGTATAGTTCGTCTAGGGATCATTTTCCGAAGATTCGTTATCGTTTTATTATGGGTGCACAATAGTTAAAACCGCAATGCCAAAATATTTCGGTCCGTACAGTCGACCAGTTCAGTATTTGCAATGCTGGTATATATTTTACGCCCAGTATTCGACTGTAGACCAAGACTGCACTTTCCAGATTTTAATGCGTTAATCTTTTGAACTTAGAATTTCCCTAATTTTCTTATAGCTTATTATAAGGTCTGTGAACTTGTCTCCAAAGGATTATAAAACCGTTATTTGTGGCTATGTAGGTATATAAATAGGTGGTGAGTTTAATTATTTTCACTTGTCATTTGTACCTCCTAACTAGTGTACGAAGGCTGAAAGTGTTTTTTGTTTCGCCCGTGGGAAGAAAACGAAGCATTAGAAAGTGCTAGTAAAAGTGTATTACCATCGCCTAATATATTTAAACCTTTTTTGCACGAACATGGACAACAAATCGTGTTGAATGTTTACAATGGACTTTTGGTGGTATATGAAGAATCAGTTGCTCTTAAGAAAACTTGCCAACTAACAAAGGTTTGTGATAAAACTGTTAAAAAAATTATCAGAATACATTCGTTCTAACATTATGCGACCTAATAAAATGTTCGCTAATAAAATTTCCATGAATAGGCTACAAAAAAGTAAAATCTATATTTGAAACTGATCGAAAGAAATTTGCAGAAATTTCTCGCCATTTCCGAAGGTTTTATAATTTGTTTGTTGAAAATGTAAATGGCCGAAATATTACGGGTTTGGGATCGTAGACATTTGGCTTGCCTTGGCAGGTCTTAACAATTTTAAAAACGAATTTTAAATTTGAAAAAGAGAAATGTTATCGTTTCAAAGTATTTGAAATATGTAAACAGATTACGAAATGGGCCGCGCTAACGGCTTCCTTTAAGTCAGATAATCCTTCTAAGACCCCTCTCTTTCCCCTGAAGGAAATGATTGATTTCTGCGGAGATCCGAACGCTTCCGATCAATCAAGTTTGATTAAACGACTGCCGACGTTGTCCATGATGATATCAGCTAATCTACAATAATATGAACGAAGTAATTCACGCCTGTCTAACTTAATGATCGCTCTACATCGTCCAGAAAATGTCACTGATGGATGAAATTATCCTAATGTTATCTCTATTGTATTTCAACAATTCTTAGATTGATTACTTGCCATTTCAGATTCAAATCTTCAAATTAAAGGGATCATTACATGACTTTCCTCTGCTGATGAAATGTAATGGACCATGTAAGTTCTTTTAACCGATTCTAAAATTACACAAGAGTTGATGCTTAACTATTTGAGTTCCAATGGCTAAAGTTGAAGACGTATGTAAAAATATAAATTTTATTTAAAAAAAAAATATTTGTTTTTTAATAAATTAAGAAAGAAGATTTTCTTTGACGTCATTATTTTGAACTGGACATAAGGGATACATATTTAAGAATGTAACCTGTAGATGGCGAGCGAGTGCGAGTTTTAATTTGATTTTGACATTAGTTCATTTTTCTCTCACTGTCTCTCTTCTTTATTGTTTACAATTTGTACGGTTTCTGTTACTTTTATTACGTATTTCAATTTGTTAAGCAGGATTTTGAAGGATTTCAGCTTAGTTTATAGTGGTGCAAGATTAAAATGACAAACGAAAATATTAACCTCCAAACTATTATTGAAACGTCAAACAGATGATCTGTCATGTTTAAATTACCCGCACATACCGATGTTATTGCTTTACGGCCATTCATTGGTTCGGCGTAATTTTACGTCATACATGGGGGTTTTTAAATATTAAAATTTCATTAATATTTTTCTGGCCAATTAATGAAAATTTTGCCAAAAGAAAAAATATGGGTAGCAAGTATTTTTCGTCTCTTAAAAAATATTAAATAAAAAAATGGCACGCATGTAGCCCATTGACACTTTGCTGTTAATATACTGGTATAACCACCTGTGTTGAAAGTTTGTATTGTGACAAGGAGAGGGTAAGAGTAATAACAGATAAATAACTTTTTATAAACTCTTCTAAATTATAGTTTCGATAATTATATTTTAACTCTGTTTATCTGTTTAAGTTATAAATATCAAAATTCAGTTTAGAAATTCTTTTCGTATTATGATAGTCACGACATTTATTTGTTGATCTTAGTCTAGAAATTATTATGTATACGTGCGTGACTTTGAATGCCCTAGCCTATGCACCCCGTACCCCTAAGATATCCTGTCCTGAAGATAGCGTTTTGTTTTTAAAGACAGTCCAGATTAGATAGTCGTGGGGTAAAGATGTAAGAGTCTAAATCAGTTTGTCGCGTCGGGAAGACGTGTTTTGTTTTGGCCATGTAGTGTTTTAGTTATGGGACGACGTCCGCCCGCTGGGTTACAGAATGTAATTTATTAGTTGTGTTAGTTATACTTGTATTAGTGTAAATTTAAATAAAAATTAGTTATTAAATCACCAAGTTGTGTCCATGTCCGTAAATTCCCGTAGTGCTCATCAGTATAAAATCATCAAGTGGAAGTGTGTATGTGTGTTCTTCCTTCTCACGAAGTCTTCCTTATCAGCAGTTACAGTCAGTGTATCATCGTCGGAAAAAACAGTAAGAAGTATTAGTAATCGTCGGAGTAAACAGGAGTATGAAGTATAAGCAGTAGTGTCATCCACCCGTCATCATCTCTTCCGCACCCCCCTCGTGTTACAGTATCATTGATTAGTACCAAACCATCACATTGTATAAAAGTATAGTATCATTGGACAGTGGCAGTTTCTGTAAAATTAATTATTTGACAGTTTTACTTTTACTGAAAAGTGTTTAGCAGCCAAAACTGTCTAAACACTAGCAAACAATACCTATGTAATCGTCCTACATACTGCGGTTATCTGTTTGTCGTAACCGCAAGTAACAAGTAATCGGAATGTCAATAAAATGCTGTTACCAAATAACCATAGGTAAAGGGTTAAATATTGCAGCAATAAAGTTCCGTATTTACTGCTAAACATCTAAAAAGTATCTGTTTACCAGTTTAAGAGTAAAAATGTGCAATTTACTCCTTTAGTTTGCATTCTGCAATTAGCTAATCAGTGGAATCTGAATTGGTCGTCTCTTACAGTACACGCACCGCGAGATTCGTGTTCTCTGCTATTCGCTCGCTTATTATCGTGATTATGGTAATTAATTATTCAAACCCTTATCCGAGATTCAGATAGCCGCTGATTTATACAAGCAAACCATCAAGAAATGTCCCAAGGAGGAAGAAAATTGGGAAGAAAATCACGGAAGCCAGAAAACAAACCTACATATTTATAAAAATGTAGAATACTTATTGTAATCTAATTTTCTTGGTTTAACGTAATATTTAAACTAACTTTTATTAATCGAATAATACATAGACATGTTTGGGTACGGTCGACATAAGTACTGACGAAATCGTCTCAAAACTCAAATCTACCGTGGAGATGACACCACAAAGGTTATAGAAATTATTTAATGACTTGCCTATTCATTTCATCTCATAAGATTTCGACAGATTTTGAAAAAATCTGATGTGGCCAGCCGAGGCCACACGAAAATACAGGCCTGAATGGTAAATTCGTGACGTCACATATACATAACTAAACAAATTAATTAAAAAAACGAATTATAAATGGCCTAAATATACGAATAAAATCATATTTTACTTATTTATTTAAATTATTTATCGTTGTTTAAATAATACAAGAAATAATAAAAATAATAATAACATTAATAAATCTTTAGATCTGGAGCTAACAAATGAAAAAAATATAACATAGAACATAATATGAATATGATAATAATGAAACTGAAAATGAATGACATACATAAGTACGCATATTATATATTTAAAATAACCATTACATACTTTGGAATAAAATTCTTTTAGGTGCTCGCTATTTTATTTATTTATTTTGTTTAACTGATTTTTATTACAAATTTGTTCTGTACAGTTTTTTTTATTTAGTAAAATGTTACTGAATAATACTAAATTTGATATTCTGCATGATATACATTCACCATATATTAGGAAAACTTGTTTAACTTCTAATTTCTCTAATGTCAGGTATATCAATTTAGCCGTATTACCGTAATTACTCCTGCACATTGGCACAAAGCATTTGAAACCATTTTTACAATTTCCTTAAACGAAAAACAATCAAAATTTGACATTCCGTGCTACGCTGTGCCGTGCGTCCACTCACGCAGACTGCTGTAGCTCTACTGTTTTAAAAGGCTAGACTAGCACGTTGGCGTCTTAATTTGATATGACGCATTGAGTAGGGATTCAGGCCTGTATTCTCGTGTGGCCTCGCACTTGCTCATTTCTGCGGCGACGGTGGGCGTTCCACGTTCCTATAGATTTAAAATTTTACAAAATTATGGGCCACATGGCTAGTGATAATAGTTAGATCGGTATTTTCAGTGAGAAGCAATAGGGGATTACAGCTCTATCGAATTAAGAGAAATTAGTAAATAATGAATATTAATAAAGAAATAAAATGATATAATTGAAATTCTTCAGAAATAAGGGGGTTTTGTTTTAGCAGCTCGTCACTCATATGAATTCCATATAAATTATTTTGATTGGTAACTCAAAGACCACCTATAAATATATAACGAATACCGAGTTAGGGGTGGAGCCTTCTTCCAATGGAAGTAGAGAAATTCAAATAGCGGAGGCGTGGCTATCAGTCCAGTAGTGCAATTCTCAAACAGTTTTTATTTGAATATAAATATTTTGCATTAAATTTATTATTTTAAATACTTACATTTCCAATTATAAAACATGTCAACTTGTACAGTATAATAATATTCATTTATTTTTTATAAATTTAATTTAGAAATAGCATATATTTCAAAAACATTTAGGTCCACGAAGAAAATTTAGGAGGACTATAACTCGCTTATTAATAGGAATTTTTTCACCGGATTTTCACCGGCAGTCTTAGTTTTACTTATACGTTCAGATGAAATAATAAAAAAAAATGGTGGAGTCCCCTATTTCGTAAAAATCCTGTGCGTACAGTAAAATCTATCTTCCAAGACGTATGGGACAATACTCTCAGAAAAATGTGCAGGGCTTAGGGATACAATGCGTAATAGAAGTAAAACTGGTATTACTAATATAGGCGATGCAAGTAAGTAAGTTTAAAATCTATATTTTAAAATAGTCGAAAGAAATTTATAGAAATTTCATACCATTTGTGTGGGTTTTATAATTTGTTTGTTAAAATATTTTGTCTCACTAAAGTATTATGAACTGTTTATTGCTACGATACGGTGTATATAAACATATCTATAACAACCGGGGCATAATGGGAGGGCATAATAGTTCATTATACCCTCATTATAATCCGATCATCGTTTATGGACTTTAAATTAGAAATAATATGAACAGCATATAATGAAATATTTTTTATTTTTAATAATCCATTACAATAATAATAAGGATTGATTACAACAATACATTAATTGATTACAACAATTAATATAATAAGAAAACAGCTATGAAAGCACAACACAGAAATAATTTTTAATTTAATTATAGTACTTAAAATTGATTATGAAAAGGGCCTTAAAAAGAAATTTACTTTCACCACACATGTAAATAGTAAGTATGTCGAATCGCAGACTGCAATGTTTCGCACTGATTTTTGACGGGTGATGGATCATTAATTTTTTTGGAGACGTAATTTATCTACGTTTGAATTCATTTTTGATATTCTTTTCCGTCACAAGTGACACAGCCAAAGCAGTACAAATTCTCCAAAATATAATAATATTCAGAAATAAGTGCATAAGAAATAAAGAACTGAGATCTGTCATGTGAAAACGAACTTCAAAATATAATACTTACATCTTCTGCAGACGAGAATGGAATAATTAGGGCAACATTTATGCGTTTCTCTTCCTCAAAGTATGCAGAAATATTTAAAATAATTTCTTTATATCGTTTCGATAAAATATCTTCCGAAACATCATCTCCAACGATAGAACGTTGATGTTTTAAAAATAAATAAATGTTGATAATAAACAAAACAATTAAACAACATCCTTAGCAACGCCAAAGCTTAAGCATTATTGTAATCAAAATTATTATAAATGAAAACTTATTTCACATATTCTAGTGAGACATAAAATCTTGTATGCACCACGAGCGTTACTGGATGATAATGCCCAGCGGACGACATCTATCCCTCCAGGCATTATCATCATCGTAACGCCCTTGGTATATAAAATACTAAACTGGTCGAAGTAATGAGTTTAGGCTCGTACACTTTGCAGACAATGGTACAAACGCGAGAAGCTAAATCTCGTATATAAATATTTAATATTTACGTGCAGAACTAAATTACATATTCCCCACTTATTACGAGTTGCACTCCCGCTGACACATTCGTGACAATTTCCACAATAGCATGTTCCCCATTCGTGCATCTCTTGGAGAAATCGTTGGCATTAGGATTTCTCGGTCCTCACGAAACAAAGACCATGTATGTACCCTACCTCATACTCGAAGGAGTAACTCGACACGTTGTTGATCGATGAGTACAGAGCACTTGCAACTCTGTTCTCAATTACTAGATTACTGTAAAACCAGACAGGGTTCTGCTTATCTGCAACTCCCAAGGTGAAAGACAAGAAGCAGAATTTGCTTACGAGAAATCGATCATAAAATTTTTCTTGTATGTATGGGAAATTTCTCGGCTCTGGTAATAGATTAGGTGTTAACAAATGTTCGAAATCACAATTAAACAACAAAATACATTCAATACAAAAATTCATAAATAGCACCATACACATCAATTTGCTCTTAAAACGGACAAAATAATTGTACCAGCTATGGGGCGGCAGACCACTCTGCTCCCACGCCAAGGTAAAAATATTATAATAAATTAAATTGTATAAGAGAAACAATAAACGTAAACACAGGTTTAAATAATTTCGAAAAGGTTGTAATGATGTTAAGAACAAATACAAATGCGACTGCTCGCAATGATGGATATAATACAACTGAAAATAATATAATACATAACAACGTAAACAAATAACATAACAATAACAATGATAAATACAAATACAAAGAATAAAGTGGGCCTGTGCCGATGGAGGCGGCGCGATCGCAATTCATGGACGCGCCTGCGTCGGTACAGAATGAATAGGAAAATAGCCGGAAATATCTTGTGGATGGATTCTGTAGTGACATCATCGATAAGGACTCCTACTGGCTGTCCAAGGGTGTAAACGTCTTTTGGGTCTGAGTTATGTACAATGTTTAACGCACTACTGCAATTAAATGAAATATTTTTAAATTCGATGCTTTGCATTGCTATTTGGTAAAATGTCAAGCTCGGAGGCAATTTCTGAAGAAATTCCTCAAGCATTTTTTGCGATTTCAGCAAAGCATTTGATTGTGTTGACGATCCTCGATTGTTAAATAAGCTGGAATCGATAGGTATTCGAGGTGTTGCGCTAAGCTGGGTTTCATCTTTCGTAACGAACAGATCTTAGTTTGTTACTCTTAATTTTGATGGAAATTGTGTCAATTCGGCTGTAGTATATACAAATTTTGGTGTACCACAAGGTACTGTACTAGCTCCAGTACTTTTTGTCATTTATATTAATGATCTCTGTACAGTTTTATCTAATAATTGCACCTCCATTTTTTATGCCGATGACTACTTTAAACATCTTAAATAAAAATTATTTTATTATTATTTTATGTTTTGTATGAAGTTTTCTATAAGCATGTAACTGTGTCTACAGAAAATAAAGTATTATTAAGCAATTTCTATTAAAAGTTAGTATGTAGGTATGCATTTAGATTAATAAAAATTAACGAAACAGAAAAATATTTAAGCTAATCCTCATTTTTGGATTAGTGAATTCTATTCTATCCCGGTATTTAAAATGTAATCTTCATTTTATTATAGTTCCGGTGGCTGAATGGTTAGAGCAACGCCTCATGTCTTGAGTGCCCTCGGGGCTCTGGGTTCGAATCCCACTAAGGCATGGATGTGTGTGAATGTAAACCCACTCTGTAATTGGGATTTAATCCTGTTGAGGGGTTTAAAAAAAGGTAGTTACTTGGATTAGATTAGACTATATTTTAAAAAATAAACTGTAAAATTCGTTAATCCAAAAAACTTAATCTTTTTTGTGACTCGGGCTGTAAATGTCGAGAGGTATTGTGTTGGCTACATCAGATTTTTAATATTTAGTTATAGTAATAAACCTTTATTTAATAATTGTCTAATATTTACACTTTACCACTCGCAAGATGTAATCTCTCAGTTTCTCTTAATTTGGCATGAAATTAGCTTTTCCCTAATTAGACCTTATCCTTATATCAGTTCTTGTCTTGATGTTGTTGCAATCATCCCTGATATGTAGCATTTCTTTCTCGCAGGTAATTGAGGTAGATTTGCTAAGTTATTATTATCTCCGAATTGGATTTTAAAAGTAGGTTCTTTTTTGTGAATAAACTCCCCTGTATTGAGTTTGCCGGCCTGGTGTCGTCATAACTCACCGGACTTATGATAAATGCTCGTGTGCTCCACCTGTCCTAAATCATGTCAGTCTCCAGACGACATCTAGGGGCCCAGGGTCCGCTCTTTTCTCCCACTCCAACCCTCGGGAACATCTTACACGGATGACGAAGCGTCGGAGACAACTTGTAGAAAATTTGTTGTATCTTCCACAGAGTTTACACGTGAGACTTTATCCAGCTCAATGTGAAAGTTTATCTTACATTTTTCACTAACTTCGAATTCAACTTTGCCACTATGTGTCACTGTGGCTATAAACTACCACTGACGCAGGGAGTTTCATTTTATAGAGTTGGCACAAATCTTTTCTGCTTCAAAGATTAGCATTAGTTTTAATAAGTTATAATACGGGTACGGGAGCCATATTTTGAACACGATGGACATACAACAAAATTGGGTCATTTACCATATTTTTTTCTGAAAGTTCAACTTCATATATAGTATTTTGGTCTTTGTCTGATTTAAAAATTATTTGCAGCCAGCTATGCAATAACACTGGAAACAACTAATATAATTTAAAAATTTCTGATAGACAGATGTCAATGACTACGTTTATTTCGACGTTTGAAGCCGCTTGAAATTAGTAAAACCCTTTTCAATCTTCGAAATAAACGATCGAAATTAATATTTGAAGCCGCTTGAAAATGTCAAGTCAAGCCTATAAAATAACAGGCTTGGACTTACGAAGCGGCTTAACTTCTGTCGAAATAAACAGTGAAGCTTCAAATAATATAACTACGCATGCGCACATCCGCAATATATTGCAGTGTTACTAAATTCATATCATTTGTTGGTTGTTCGCATTTTACCTCATTTTATAAAAGTCACGACATAAATCTTAGTAAAATTGTCGAAAAGCGAAATATTTGGAGTGATGAAGAAATAAATAGGTTTTGGGGGTTTATAATCCAGGATGAAATTAGATCATATACTTCTCCCTGTCTGTCTGCATAAACGAGTATTTTACTATCTTTTTTCAGTCGATACGAATTTAAAGAAGATTGAAAAAACTCAATCCTATTTTCAATCCGCTGAGATAAACCAATAGGTTTTTTCAAGTCATAATATAATTGAAGCCGCTTGAATTATCGAGATAAACGTAGTCAATGTCAAGTGCGATTGACATGTTTGTGTTATAATTTTACTGCAAATATCAATTCTAAAAAACTTTCTGTATGGAATTTGTACAAAATACGTAGAACTGAGGGTAGGTAATGTACTGGAAATATAGAATCTTTCGCAAGAAACTGTCGGTATGGAATTTGTTTATTTATTTATTTATTTATTAATATTTGGGAAGCCAACAGTTACCCAATAAAAGGCTTCCACGATTTATATATAAGGATAACAATAGACAAATACAGATGAACAGCTATAGTTTATAATAGTTTTAATGCAGTCTTAAATTGACCAAGTGAGAGGCTAAAGAGATCTAAATGCTGAAAATTCCTATTATATTTTATATGTTGTATAAAATACATAGAACTGACGGTAGGTAACGTGCTGGCCCTCGGTTATATTCATTATATTTAATAATAACAATAATAATAATAATAAATTTATTGCCCAACAGTTTACAAAAAAAACCAATTACAGGACAAAGACAGAACAAAAATAAGTAAATAAATATATGAATTACATAAGTAAATAAATATATAAGTATGAATATACAGCCATCCATGAACAACACGATTAAATACAAAACTACATATACATAGCAATATTTATAATAGAATACATTCTTTCGGCAGTGTTACACGTGAAAAATGTCTTCATAGTGTACTTCAGCATTACGGCACATGATATGTACTGGTGAACGCTGAAGAATATTCGTACGGGCTTTGGCCAGGTAGAATGTCATCGAACATTTGGAAACAAACCTAAGAATTTGGAACGGGGTACAGGAAAGTAAATATGATGCATCAATTTTATTGTGTATTAGCATCCACAAAAACCTGGAACTGGATGCTTCTCTTCTGTCCAATAAAAATGGTACAATGACGTTCAATTAAGCTATTTTGATCAACTCCTCTTTCCGGATACACACCATCTAGCTTGAAAGACATAAATTTTAACAATTTTCGTTGTACACGATCAAGAGCCATTGACTGATAGGCATAAAAAGGATACCAAATTAAACTAGCGTAATCAAATTTACTCATTACGAAAGCAAAGTAGAGTGGATTGAGTACCAAAGGATTATTAAACATTTTTGCTAAGCGCATTAAGAAGCCAAGAGTTCTGCATGCAGAGTTACATACATCAAGGATATGCTCAAGAAAACTAAAATTATGACTAAAAGTAATACCAAGATCTTTGACAGAAGTCCTTTTTTCAATGAGAATTCCAAGTATTGAATAATTAAAATTAATAACATTGATTTTCAAGGTAAAAGTAACCGAGCAACATTTATTAATATTTAATGTAAGTTTATTTCTTTCACACCACTGAACAAATATATCAATGTTTGCTTGTAGATGTAAGGTATCGTCGGGAGTACAAATACGATTAAATAGTTTGATATCATCCGCATATGCCACGATAGGACAGGAGAATGATTGAATTAGATCATTTATAAAGATAATAAATAGCAATGGGCCAAGGTTGGAGCCTTGTGGTACACCAGAAATGACTGAAAATTCAAAAGAACTAAATCCGTTGTAGTAAACGTAGCAAATACGATCCTGTAAATAAGAACTAATTAGTTTTATTACTGATGAACCTGCACCGAAAGAATCTAATTTATTCAAGAGAATTTCATGATCAATAGAATCAAAAGCCCGGGACATATCAGTGTATATGGCATCAACTTGGCCACGATCATCCATTACCTCCGAAACGAATTGAGAAAATACTGCTAAAGCGCAAAACAGAGGAATGTATACATTCAAAATGGCGCATGTTTCAAAACGACTATGTATATCTCTTATTGCTTGTTAAACCAAAATTAGTGAGAAATTCTTTTTATTCCTAAGATATAGAACAACAATAACAATAAGAGATATTCGTTATGTCATTATTTCCTACCTTATCCCACTAGGGCATAATTTATTCAAAGGATAGGAGTGCGTTACAATCAATACTCCCCAGAAACAATCTCCTCCTTGTTGCCATATCTCTCGCTGAAATATCGCCCTTTCCTTCGAAAATTTGCTTTCCACTGTTGATCCAGAGTGCGTGGGATCAGATCGTGCGTTATGAATTTAAAAAATGAAGGAAAGACCTTTCCTGCTAATATATATTCCTAGATATACGTGAATTTTTTATTCTGATTTTGTTAGACTTCCAGGAATCTTGCTGACCTAGTTATGCTCCCAATTTTGATATCATTTATTATGGAAGGTTCGAACTATACGGCGTAATGTGTTCAATTTTCGAGGCGGACTTCTCCTATCTGAGATCTGTAATAAATTACCACCATTTTTCTTTTATCCGTCATCTAATAGTGAGTAGTTATATGTGAAACCTCTCCCATATTTTTCTTCATTACTAGACGGCTATGAACAGAGAATAGATAACACTTTCTAAAATATTTCAGGAGAAGACAAACAGGATCTGTCTGTGGAAGTATGTCACATCTTTTACCCGTATTTTTCAATTTACCAATTCTTTTGAACAACATATTAGTGTGCAATTGTCTAGCAATGTTTTAACTTTGCCAATCGTTTATAGATTGTTTTGGAAAAAATGCTTTAAATTATAACTGACACTTTTTGAAAAATTGACTTTTTATGTAATAGCAAATGGCAACAAGTAATACAACTTTTAAATCCATTTTGGTTCAATTATCTATGTATTTCTAAAGACGTACAACTGCTGGTGGCACATAGCAGTAACTGAGAAATTTTACCTCCCGCTACCATTGGTAAGGGAGGTATAGAGACCGTACAATTCGCATATCGAGATTTTGGTAAATGAGCACGTTTTAAGGTCCCTAGAATCCAATTATAATATTTTCACGATGATATCTGTGTGTATGTGTGTGTGGGTGTGTGTGTGTGTGTGTGTGTGTGTGTGTGTGTGTGGGCGTGTGTGTGTGTGCGTGTGTGTATGTGTGTATGTGTATGTATGCATGTGTGGATCCTCCACTTTAACTCAAGTACTATCACTCAGAAAAAAATTAAAACTTGTATTTCGACCTTTTTCTATTATGGAGAGAGCTATTAGATTTTGGTGTAAATCTGATAACCGGAAATAGCACTTTACTTGAAGCACAACAGTTTTTCTTCGAAAATGTTATTTTTCGAGATTAATGTTATTATAAAAATTAAAGATTATTAAATTTTGTACAGATTTGCATTAATGCTTTTTGTATATATTTTGTGGATAAATTTATAAAATTATCTATAATTTAAATATCGGAGCTTTAAACAAACAAAACTTCTTGGTTACGAAGTTATTCAAATGTATGTAATTGACAAATATATGTCACTGTCAAAGAACTAATCATTTCAAATTAATAATAGTAAAGTTTTTTAAAAATAGAACAATAGGAAAGGAAATCAATACAATTTCCAGCATAAGTAAATATGTAGGTATGTATTTAGATTAATACAAATTAAAGATTCGCAAAACTATTTAAACTAATCCTCATTTTTGCTTTAGTGAATTCTATTCTATCCCGGTATTTAAAATTTAATCTTCATTTTATTATAAAAAAAGGTAGTTACTTGGATTAGATTAGACTATATTCTAAGAAATAAACTGCCAAAATTACAGTAAATTCGCTAATCCAAAAATAAGGATCAGCTTAATTTTTTTTGTGACTCGGGCTGGAAATGGCGGGAGGTATTGTGTTGGCCTCACCATTTTTGTACAGAGTGATCCAGAATGATTACAGATTCCGTCTCGTTCTGATTTTTTGTTTGCCGCATCGTTGTGATAGTGAAATACGATTGACAGATTGCATTGGCGTACATATTTCCACTCATTTTCACCATTTCTCCCAGTAAGAATTACTTCCAAAATAAACTTGTCATGTTCTTCCATAAACAACCATTCTAAGCTAATGATTTGAATAAATGACAGTTTAATTATAAAGGTAAAAACAAACTGAATGACAAAAAATTCAAATAAATAACGACGCTGACTTTTCCAAAAGTCGGTAATATAGGAAACATAATTTGACATTGCCGGAAAATTGATACTAATTTTTTTCCATGAAAGATAATTTTGATCATAATCAGAACTTTTTCAAGTCACGTGACATTCAGTCATTCTGGATCACTCTGTATAACATGAAGGTAAACTGCAATATGTCTACTACTATTTGTCATTCACTGTTACTTTGATATTTTTGTTGTAATCATCCATGTTTATTATACTCATCAAGGATAAGTTTTTTTTAATATTTGACAATACTCACTCTGTGATCTGTGGTTTTTAACTATTTATTTATTTATTTATATTTTCAAATGTCCGTCTTTTAATGTATTTGCTGTTATCCACATGTGTATTTTCTTCAACTGAACCATTCTAGCCCTGAAAAAGATTATGGTATAAACTAAATGTCGGCATAGAATAAATTTTATTGTTGACTCCAAGTCCTAAGCATTGTTACTTTCTTTTCCATCACTATTGAATAAAAAGTATTCATTTTGACAAGAAGTATTTCAAAAGCATAATTCCCAAACACCTCCCGCTGAAGAAAATTCAAACAAAACTGCAAAAGAACATCGTGAAAAGTGGACAAAAACCATTTATTCCGCTCGGCAACCCGCGAACGACTCCTGCGTCGCGTCCTGCTCTTCCTTCTCAGGAGAAATTCCATTCTTGCGGCGTGAAAGAGGATATGAAACCTGTATGACACGTTGAACTGGTTGCTCTATTTAATTTAAGCTATCAGACATCGGCCGCAATGCAGCGGGTGCAGACGCTCAGCGCCGCGACGCCACCATCGACGCTGACGTTATCTTATTTTGCCCGGTGTCCCTACACAGGGCAGGATTCGCCCGGAATGACAGGAATTTTGATTTGATGGTAAGTGAATGTAAGAGAATTACAAGAAGGACACAGAAATTTAATGGAATTTGCGAGAACATCAGGATGATGATATTGTTCTACTTATACGTAATACAAGTACAATATAGTTTAATACTTGTAACATACAGGTCACTGACATATCTATGGGCTTTTAAAAAACTATTCAATCAAATTTTTAGGCAGGTAATATTTGATAATGGTGTGAACTGACGGTCATGATTTTGAAAGACCTGTCAACATTAAAGAAGAAAATTATTAACAATTTTCCAATAGGACAAAAGTAACTCTTGTGGTGCTCTCTCCACGACAGCTTAGAATATCTGTTAATTGTAAAATAATGAAAAGTCGACTATGCACTTACTTCAACCAACAGTGACCGATCTTGATGATATATTGATGATGAATGTGATGAATGTTGATGGTGAGGATCAACACACATTAATTAAAAGGGCTGATATGAACACTTGCACTCAAATAAACTTTTTAGGCAACTATTACATAAATAGTTATTGGTAACCGTTAGGTATCACTTTTATTCTGACATTTTTCAAAGACAACGCATATAAATAAAAATATCTCCGTAACCAGACACATAAACCTGTCAATTCATATCTGCTTGTGTAGGCTACGCAGAGAAAGATATTTGGTACAATGAGGTGTTGCAAAAAAATAACATATCTTTTTTGTTCTGAAATTCGAATAAGTACGTTCTACGTTATTAAATAAGATTTTCTGTTCAAATTTCTGTATATATTAAGAACAGTAGCAGTTTAAAATATACTTTTTGAATTGGAACCAAATTACACTGGCCTGTGGCGTCAGAAATACATTAGCCAATGACAAAACTGGAAAGATGATAAAAAAAACTAATGTATCATATATCAACGTCAATGATTGCTTTAATGACAACTGTGAGACATAAGGTCTGATTTATAGTGCAGCGTGATTTTTGGTTCTTTGGCGTAGTTCTTAGTTATTTATTATTGTATTATATCGTTATATTAATAGTTTAATGCCCAGTATTATAAAAGATGGATAAATAAAGCACTAGCAAAGTAAAATTTATTTATGAAATAAAATAGTTTATTTCAGAGATTTTCGTCAAAACAAGAATATAAATACTAGCTAAGTAAATCTACAGAATAAATTACTCCACCGATGTTCGAGGAAGTAAATTTTATTCTGTAAAATAAATTTGACACATGTCAAATGAATTAAATTCTTAATAAATTTTATCCCATGTATTATTTTTACATTTATTTGTCTCCAACATGTTCTGAGTAATTTTTCCCCATTCTCTCTTTTTTCCATTTTAGTTGACACCTCACACTTTATGACACACACACTTTATTTTCTATTTTGACTTTTGGATTTATTTCGTGTCAGAAACATACAGAATACAATATTATTGAAACATATATAAAACATTCCAGCGACACATTGTTTGGAATAGATCCTCTTCAGTTGGAGATTGACATTATCGTCAGTAGTGGTCTTAAGAAATACCGTCTAGTAATGTTTTATCCTGGATTTATCAATCTCTCTTATACTCCAGTAGTGCAAAAATTAGCCGGTATAAGAAATCGTAGCCTGAGTGCATCATTTTCCAGCAAAAAAAAATATGTATCAATAGTTCTTATTTAATTATAAAAATATTTATTTTTACAACAAAGAATTTTGTTTTTATCTTTTCTAGCGGCAACCATTTAATTCTTATTTCTTCGTTTTGAGGCATTACTAGAAATATGTTTCTCTACTATCAGTTCTATTTGGGCACACTGCACAAAACACTTTTTTACAACCATGTTTGATTTCCAAATACAAAAATCAGTAGTAGTTGACAGCTGTCATGACTGTCACTCGTTTAAAATCCGTCTGTGGTAAATGTAAGCCACACCCTCATTGGCTAGGTCCTTTCGAACGTCATCAGGCGAAAGAAGAAGCGGAAATTCAAACATTCTAATTTCAAAGACAATTTTCTCATGAATAAAGAATAATACGAAAAAAATAAAAAATAGGGGCTAAATATTTTTTATTTCATACTGTGTCGCATTTCCATGTTTACAATTGTGATTTCAGTCCGGTAAATGAGACTTTACGGTATTATTATTCTTTACCGTACTGTATCGTTGCTAAGCAACCAATTTCTTATTATGATAATTTATAATGAACTACGTGATGGAATAGAACATTTTGTCAAAACATTCGTTTCTATAAACAATTTTATATTTTGTGATTTTTCAAACCTATACAAATAAATGATATACACTCTATAAAGGTACAACTGCAATATAATAATCACTAATACTCACCAGATCTAACATGTATGCTAAAATTACATCCTCTGTTATGTTTCTTACTTGATTTTCTTTTTTCCATTCCATGAAAAGCCGATATTCGTTATTATATCTATCTGCGGATTTTTTGGGGATCAAATTTCCCTTTGCTTCCGCAGATTTTAATAAAATTTGATCCGGAATATCATTTTCCATATTCATTTTTGAAAACGTTGCAAAACGTTGTTAGAAATATCAACAAAACAAAATTGGTTGCTATGGTATCATGACTATTTTATTTTTATTAAGACCCAGACGACATGATTGTTTTTAAAGAGAAAAAGAAAGGTTGAAATAAAGCAAACTTTCATCCAAAAATGCGACACAGATATGAAATAAAATGTTGTACGTCATACGTCCGTTAAATGATTTTCACGGTACTCATTTCAAAATTCCAGACTCGGCTCCTTCGTCGCCTCGTCCGGAAACATCTTATTCGTACCGTAAAAACTCATTTACCGGACTTATAACGTAAATTACTATTCTTATTCTTTTGATTGTAACAAAGGAAAAAAAACCGTGCAACACCTCATTGCATATCGTCAGTACCAAAATCCGCGAATGGAAGATAGGTATTATTAGACAGTTTCTTGTTCTGATGAAGGCTGATGTCTTAGCCCAAACGTTGGCATGAAATAAATAATTTCATTCAAGACTGCTAGACCCCTCAAAAATATTATTACTTCTCAGAAAATTGTTCCTACTGCTTTTCATAATTTCCACTTTGCTCTTATGAGTATTATCCTCACTGCTCTGAGTGTGTAGTGTAGGCTTTTTTTGTTTGCAATTAAATGGAGACAAAACATTGTGTCATTCAGCGAAAGCAGATTACAACCCCACGGCATTTTTAATCGGTCTGAGGCCCAAAGCCTGAAGCCCGAGCCTGAAGCTTGAAACATGCTGATTATCCGAGTGCTGCTTTGTTCAAATGTGTATCGAATTTCACAACAAAATAACTTTTATGTAACAGCATATTTTCCATGATGAGATAAAATATTTTTTCAGTTATTTTTATTTCAGACTGGAGCGAACATTATGTATAATGTTTCAAATGATTTTTATCAAAGCAACTGAATTACATTTTATCATAAAATATGTTTAGAGTTTCAAAGTATATTTTTAAAAATGTTTTTGTTTATATTTTTATTTCAAATGAAATCCGAATTAATATGAGATAATAAATGTTTTATATGTTTATTTGGCGAAATTTCAACAGAATTTTCACTTTTTCAACATGTTCAATAAACAGTGTTAAATATAAAAAAATACGTGTAATTATTAAAAAAAATTATTCAAATTTTGTTATAATGAAGATTTTTTATAGACATGAAATTAGGTGGAAATAGAGACATACTCCTAGAATTATTTTTTCGTACCTGCGTCCATTTTGACTAGTATTACAGAACTCAAAATCATCCAGAAATGCGCTGACCTAGGCCGACAAAAGGAGTTGGCATTACTGTTCTGGTGATATGTCAATCTAAGATTATTTTGAACACGAGAATTAGCAAAATGTTTACAAATTTTAAGGCTAAATCTTTAAATATTGCAACTTAAATAACTAAATTTTGTCATAAAAATAATAACATGCTGTCATTAATGACATCTCGTATAGATTAATTAAAAGTTCCAACTTTAGGACTAGTTTGTTTTGTAACTACAACTAACTTCACGTGATACAATTGAGTTTCCGCCATCTGTCATTAAAAATATGCAAAAATATATAATATATATATATATATATATATATATATATATATATATATATATATATATATATATATATATATATATATATTTATATAACTAATGTGTCTATGTTATATTTTCAATAGCTATAAAATAATTACGCATTTTAAGCTGAAATGTAAGTAATTATAATTAAATTTGCAATGCAAAACCAATAAAAATATATGTTCATTTTTTAGGTTATGTAACATAGAATAAAGTGTAGAGAAATATACAAAGAATTTATGGAGAAGTCGATACAAAAAAATCTTGTGTATCACACGCCCAGAAACTGCGAGATCTCGTATTTGTCAAAATAAACTCGGTCTCGCAAATGTTCAGTTTCTGGCTTAGTGATACAAATAACTATTTTGTGCAACCGGACGCGAAATAAGCATTTTGCAGCCGCAATACAGGCCGCGAAATTAAATTTCGTGACCGTTGTTATGGTAATTGCCGCGAAATGAATTTCGCGGCCGTTGTCATGGTAGCGGCCGCGAAATTAGGTAAACAATCACTTTGACACTTGAGAATTGCATGGTTTTGTTTATCAAATGTTAATTCCATAGCCACCTTGAAAGCTAACTTTCTATTTACAATGAAACTGTTTAAAATTAATAAAATTTGTAATTACATTTTTACGGTTGCACAAAAAATATTGTGTACACCTTGTCCGCGAAATCTTTTAGTACCCTCGAATTTTTTTCTCTCAGTACGCTAAAGAGTGATTTCGCGGCCTTGATATACAAATAACTATTGTAGAATCGTGTGGGAAACAAGTGTTCTCAAACTTAAAATGAGTGCAGGAACTAGCCAATTAATTTCGCGGCCGCTGTTATCGTAACGGCCACGAAATAGGATGTAAATTAAAAACGCTTTGACACTTGCGTATTGTTATGACGGATAAGACAATGACGTTTCTAAAATATAACAACAATAAGTGTCTTGGTTTATTTTTTAAAATAATTACAATAATGGACCTTTTCAATTTAACGGCTATCTCTTTCTATCGCTGCAAATAGTAAGAAAATGGCGGGAACAATTGCCAGTTGGGCTGTCAAACGAAACGTCAAAAATATTGCAGTCATTAAAATACCTGTTTTCTCAGTGAAAATTTGCATCGTTAGACATTTTCACTTCAATAAAAGCTTTTGCAACTTATTTCGATAAGAATTTTTATAGTTATTCTCACATTTTACGTCCAATTATTTAGTTACAAATGCCATAGATCTCAGTTGTTCTTATTATGCGCAGATATACCCATTGCGCATTTCTTCTATCTCTTTAAATTGAAAAGGTCCATTGTAAAATAAAGTTTTTCTACAAATCTGTTAAAAGTGTTTAAAACTGTTATAATAATTTGAAGAACATAGTTAATAACATTTGGAAGGCTTTGCGAATTTTGCTGACGATGTCCCTAAACATTGCAACATTTCGTGTAAAATTGAATCGAACGTAAATCCTTTTTGGTTGTGTGTTGTGTGACATTTCTATTTGACTCACGTGAATTTTGTAGGCAAAATCTCCGTTTCTGCTGTCCGCGCAATTCGGGTATAAATCAACAGGCCGTCAATATGTTGCGGCGTCGAGCAAATGTGATAGTGATTTATGTACACTGTAAATTACGCTATAAAAGTGTGTTACTAATCCCGCGTGAAATGAATCCGGGTTCAGCTGACGGTTACAATCGCACTTTTATCAATGGCTCGCTCGGGATGAAGGATATTCATCTTCAAAAAACGGATAAATAAAACAATGCTGACAAGAATCCACCCACGCCACGCAAGCTTCTGTTTACATATAAACACAAATACTGCGTTCACACTTTTAGCGCGATTAGCTACGCCACCAACTTTGATCGAAATTTGTTCAGCTTGTTCGTAATGTGAAATCAAATATTTATACACGATTCTTTTTAAAAAGTGACAAGCATGAATTTTTTATTCGAACAAATCGTCTACGGTCTACGTGAAGATCATACGAATTTTAATTTAATAATAAGTGAAATCTATATTTTAAACTTATGTCTAGTTTTATAAAAGGTGGATAAGTAAATTACTAGCAAAGTAAAATTTACTCTTAAAGTAAAATAGTTTAATCCAGAGATTTTCGTTTTATCCTTATGTAAATTAATTTAAATAGTTTCTGTTTCAAATTTTAACTGAATATTAAGGAGGCCATATACTTTTATATGCAGTAAAAAAATTTGGGTGACAAGCCGTAGAGCAAGAGTAGTGCATTAGTTTTCATCTTTATGTACATTAATTTAAATAGTTTCTATTTCAAATTTTAACTGAATATTAAGGAGGCCATATACTTTTATATCCATTAAAAAAATTAAGGTGACAAGCCGTAGGACAAGAGTAATAAATTATTTTTCATCTTTATATACATTAATTTAAATAGTTTCTGTTTCAAATTTTAAGTGAATATTAATAAAAATACTAGCTAAGTAAATCTAGAGAATAAATTACTCCACCGATTTTCGAGGAAGTGAATTTTATTCTGTAGAATAAATTCGACACATCAACATTAATTAAATAAAATTCATTATAAATTTCATCTTTTGCATTATTATAACATTTATTTATTGATATCTAACATATTTGCTTTGTATATTTTCCCCGTTCTCTTTTTACCTTCCGTTACCTTTAGGTAAGGTAGGTATTATCTTCGGTAAAAAAATTCGATGATGAGTTTTTAATCAATAAGCACGTTTTGGGTTGCGTGTGTGTGTGTGTGTGTGTGTGTGTGTGTTGTGTGTGTGTATGTGTGTGTGTGTGTGTGTGTGTGTGTGTGTGTGTGTGTGTGTGTGTGTATGTAACAAAAATTTCGTCTGCGATAACTCTAATACTACAATTTCAAAAATTATAATTTTTTCGTATTCTTCTTCGTAACATCAATATGAAGAGCTGATTAGATTTTGGTTACAATTGGAAGTACCATCATTTGAAGATTTTAACAGTTTTTCTAGAAAAAACTATGTTAAATATTAATTTTTATATTTCATGTTATTATAAATATTAAATAATATTTTATTCTCTATACGAATTGACTGCATTTTATACTTAATATTATATGGATATAGACTTAAAAAATTATAAAAAAATTAAATTTCATAAAGTAGCCATAGCTGTGGGAACAGCTACTATATTAAGAAAATTCTGATTGAAAGATGTCAGTGTCAAGTAAAATTGACATGGTGTGTTTGTCTTATAATTTTACTGGAAATATAGGATCTTTTGCTATAAATTTTCTGTATGGAATTTACATAAAATACATGCAACTGCCGGAGGGTAATGTACAAGAAATAGAATCTTTAGCAAGGAACTTTCTGTATGAAATTTGTACAAAATATATAGAACTGACGGACGTAATGTGCTGGTCACATCAAATATTTTTCCATGTTAGTTGACACCTGGCACTTTATGACACACTTTATTTTCTATTTTGAGTTTTGGATTTATTTTGTGTCAGGAACATACAGAATACAATATTATTAAAACATTCTGCGGAACATTGCTTGGAATAGATCCTCTTCAGTTGGAGATTAACATTATCGTCAGTAGTGGTTTTAAGGGATACCATCTAGTAATTTCTCTTATGCTCCAGTAGTGGAAAGATTGGCCGGTATAAGAAACCGTAGCCTGAGTGTACTACGGTATTCACACACTCTTCGTGGAGGCTCTTTTCCTTATCCCCACTTAAAATTGTAGTTGCAAAATATATAATTTTATTACCACTCTGGTCTATAGGTTCTTAATATAGTGAAAAACAAAAAGATGTATATGCAAAAATCACAAAATAATGACAGATGTCATGTCTGTCGGTAAATCACTAGGATTAAATATTTACTCTGCAAGTAGTTTCTGTAACTTGTTTTATAAAACAGAAATTTTTATTTACTCATCGATTAAATTTACTTTCAAAGTAATAACTCAGTAGTTTATTCGATGTTTATAAAATCAGGCATTAGTCGAAAGAAATTTGTAGAAATTTCGCACCATTTTCACAGCTTTTATAATTTATTTATTGAAAATGTAAATAATAAAATTAAAGAAGTAAGAAACTCTTTTTGGGAACAATGGGTTATAGAGAGTTAAATATTAAATTCATCCAAGTCCTTTTGGAAAAGTCTTCGCAGACAAAAGATATCATGTGGAACCTCTGGAAATCTGTCGGAAAGTAAAAACGAAACGACAATTCCGTTTTCATCCCCGCCCCTTTCCCCCACAGATTAGACAGTAGCCACGTCCGAGATTCTTTTGTTGTTGGGAAAACAAGAACAGTTGCGCGGGTGTCATGGTGATAGAAATGAAATGAAAGTTCCACGCAAGTTGGAAAGTTTTCAAGGCTTATTTGTCGATCACGGATGTTATTTCCGATGTTGAAAAGATCTGTTCTTCGACTCTCTATAATACACTTCTGATTTCAAAAGAAATTTTCGCGTGACATTTCAATATTAAAGAGTAGGATTCATTATTCCTTGCTGACTTATTTACGTACACCGTTATTTTTCTTCGTTTTCCACAGAAAATGAAAATTTTTATTACTTTTCTTCGATTGATCAACTTAATAACATTACAAAAACATTAAAGAAAATATTTTTTCCAAGATTACATTTGTTGATGTCGGGAGCTAATGGATCACTTGCCGACATCAATACAAGCGCCCGGGCTTTCTATATATGTTTATTATTTTGTTTTATTGAAGTCTGTATAAATCAGCTAGAAATTCTGAAACTATAGTGTATTATATTAAAAGTTCAACTTAATTCAAAAATTCAAAACGTATGGTGCTATTTCTTGTATTTATGGAAAAATTTTAATTTGCTGAAACTTAAGTTTCTTATAAAAAAAACATTTATTGAGTTCAAATTTTTATAAATATTAATAACAGATGGAATTGGATCTATCGTTAATGTCTCCCGCAAATCAGTATCAAGTTGATGCAGAAGTTCGTAGCGATTTTATTGAATTCAAAATTTATTTAGTTTTTATAAAGAAAATTCTTTAACTAATCAAGTTAATATTCTCCTCCATTGTTTACGATTGCCTCCCAATGATCAGGCAGTTTTTTAATTATTCAATGATAGTTTGAAAAAAATAAACTTTGTTTATAACAAAAAGTGTGATACAAGAGCGTGAATCTCAAAGACTCAACTACAAAAGTTCTTAAATTATTGAATAGGGTCCTCCACTATAAGTACCTTCCGTCATTTGGATAAGGAAGGTATAGTTTTTGCTCAAAAAATTCGATGGTGAGTTTTTAATGAATAAGCACGTATTAGAGCCCCTAGAATACGATTTTTGCAATGATGTCTGTATGTCTGTGTGTATGTGTATATGTGTGTATGTATGTATGTGTATGTGAGTGTGTATATATGTGTGTGTGTGTGTGAGACGATTTTTTCTCCGTCGATAACTCCAACACTACAATTATAATTCTTTCGTATATACTCCTCTTCGTTACATCCATAGCTGATTAGATTGTGGTTATAATTGGTCGACCGGAAGTACCCTCATTTAAGATTTTTACAGTTTTTCTTGAAAAAGCGTTGTTAAATATCATTTTTTCACATTTAATGTTATTATAAATATTAAAGAATATTTTATTCTCTATACGATTTGATTACATTTTCATAGTCATTGGATATTGAGTTAAAAAATTATAAAGAAATTAAATGTCATAAAGCAGCCAGCTCTGCAATAACACTGAAAACAGCTAATATAATTTTAAAAATCTGATGTGGTCAACACATTACCTTCCGTCAGTTCTATGTATTTTGTATAAATGTCATACAGAAAGTTCCTTGCAAAAGATTCTATTTCTTGTACATTACCTTAAGGCAGTTGTATGTATTTTATACAAATTCCATACAGAAAGTTTCTAGCAAAAGATCCTATATTTCCAGTAAAATTATAACACAAACATTTTCTTAATATAGCAGCTGTTATAGCATAGCTGGCTAATATATGATATTTAATTTCTTTGTAATTTTGTAATATAGAATAAAATATTCTTTAATATTTATAACATTAAATGTGAAAAAATTATATTTAACATGTTAAAATCTTCGAATGAGGGTACTTCCGGTTGATCAATTATAACCAAAATCTAATCAGCTCTTCATATGGATGTAACGAAGAGGAATACGAAAGAATTATAATTTTTGGAATTGTAGTAGAGTTATCGCATTAGAAAATTTTGTTACACACAGACAAATACACATACAAACTCACCACCGAATTTTTTGACCAAAGACAATACCTTCCTTGCCTGAAGGTGACGGAAGGTAAAAATTCTGATAGACAGATGTCAATGTCAAATGCGCTTGACATGTTTGTGTTATAATTTTACTGCACATATAGAATCAATTCTAAGAAACTTTCTATATGGAATTTGTATAAAATACATAGAACTGACGGAAGGTAATGTGTCGGCCACATCGGTATTTTTTTTTTATTTTTTAAATGAAAGTTCGTTTGATTTTGAAGCAATTCATAATATTAAAGCTACCTTTGTCGCACCAGTTTATATAGTTGGCTGAGTGAAAAGGATAGCAATAGTTGTGACGTATGTGTATACCTAAATGGTTAAAATCTCAAATATTTCAAAAACTAACAATTTTTTAAAAACTTTTTCTGTCTTAACCATGATTTCTATTGTTAAAGATGACATTTGAATTAGTTATAAATTTTTAATTCTTAAAAATTTGTATTTTTGTGATACTTCGAAATGTTTTAACAAAATGTTATTCAAAATGCGATTTGTATAAAGATAAAAGCAATGGAAATGTTTTAACTCTGAGTAAAAGCTTTTATTTTTGTCATTAAAATTTTGTTTTAGAGCTCGAATGTAAATTACGAAAAATTAATACTTCTTTCATGAAATATTCTTGGAAATGCTTAAACATTTTGCTGGATAAGTGTTGGAAATTATTTCGCAATTTGTGAGATTTTAAAACATTAAGAATAATAAAATTACCGACGAGACATTTCTTTACACTACATCTTTTTTATTGGATGTTCCTTTTTATAATAAAAATACGTTTAATTATCTGTAACGATTTTATTTTAAAATGAATAAAATAAAATATAAAATACAATGGAAACATGGGCGCCCGCAGACTTTTTTACAAGGTGGGTCGAAATTTTTGTTGTAAGAAAAAAACGCGCCGCAGGCGAATTTTTAATAATTTTCAAGGTCAAACGTGTTTTAATGCAAAGTAAGATAATATAGAGTTCTTTACAATGAAGCAAATTTAACAAATTCTTAAAAAATTAAAATCAATATTTTATGACGAAAATGCGTATGTACGCTCTAAAAGCGTAGAATTGCCCCTTCTTAGGCTTTATGATGCGAGATGCGAGCATAAGCAATATCTACAGAAACAGACAATCTGAAAATACAACGTTGCATTAAATTAAAATATTATATTACTGAGTAATAATATAATTATTCTATTGAACTGCTCAAAATAAAATGTATAATAATTAAATGTTAATTAAATCGCGCTCCTCACAAAATACGGCAACCCTAATCATATGTAGGAACTTTTAATATAAATAAATATGCAATGTCTATTCATTATTTACTTTTCTATTTCTTTAATTCTATATAACAGTAAAATCGATAATTGTGAAAGTTTTGAGAAGAACGTGATCATAAAATGATTAGAATAAACTACGGCATATTAAAGAAAATACAACACGGAAGAAAATGTAATATAATAATAGTACATAACATAATTTACTCATTCTGACACTTCAGCTGTTTCGTACTTAGTAATAGATAGTATGTAATAAATTTTTGATTAAAATATAAGAAAATATTACCAATAATTATTAAAAAATATAATGATACATTGAAATGAAAAAATAAAATTATAATTTTATTTTTAAA
The DNA here is from genome assembly GCA_963082715.1 of Harpalus rubripes. NCBI lineage: Eukaryota > Metazoa > Arthropoda > Insecta > Coleoptera > Carabidae > Harpalus > Harpalus rubripes. Next base: position 3,719,936 of record OY720453.1, on the reverse strand, counting down.
AATGAATACAGTCCATAAATGAAAGGGGGGTCAGTCGACCCTTTCGACCCCCCCCCTGTGGGCGCCTATGAATGGAAACATTTAATTTTTTTATTTTTTTGTTTTAAAATTATTCAACTAACAAAAGTTTAATACGTGTGTAATGCGTGTATAACTGTATTAAACCAAACCTTAAATATTTAAATGTATCCACCACATGTTCCAAATTAATGGATCGCAACCAATACCCCATATAAAAAGGGTTAATTCCCTAATAAAATATCAAACAAATTTGACAGTTCACCATTACAAACAAAATAAAATAATTATTTACATCTAACTGGTTCATTTACATCGCAGTACAATATGCTTGTTATATCAATCAGTCAACTAATTATTCTATACGATAGTTTTATTCTACTTGGAATAATGAATAGGCCTACTATAACTTCAACATCAAACTCTGACATATGCAGGGAGATTATTGTGCCCCAAAATCGCAGATGGTATGATGTCAGGCCTAAGGATAATCTAATTTGCGTGTGACGCGTTTGCAGATGTTTTCGGATGAGCAATGAATACCAGACAGCTGAATTAGCGAAAACAACAACAATAAGATGAAGCTAAATTTTTATGGTCTGAACGCTTCTTCGCTATCAAAAATTTCAAGTAAGGATTGACACAGATTTCAACATTTTTACCTCCCGATACCCTTGGTCATGCTAAAAATCGCGTATCGAGATTTTGGTAAATGACCACGTCTCCAGTATCCAATTTTAACATTTTCACGATGATGTCTGTGTGTATGTGTGTCTGGTTTCTGTTTACGCTCTAACTCAAATACTATCATTCACAAAATTTTGAAACCTTGTATTTGGATCTTATTCTAATATGGAAAGAAGCCATTAGGTTTTAGTGTAAATCAGATAACTGGAAATGACACTTTACTTGAAGCTCAAAATAGTTTTTTCCGAAAAATACCTTTAAATGTTATTTTTTCGAGATTTATGCTATTATAAAAATTAAAGATTAATAAATTTTCTATTGGTTTGCATTAAAACTTTTTCTATATATTTTATGGATAAATTTATAAAATTATCTATAATTTAAATCCCAGAGCCTGCGCTTTAAACAAACGCAACTACTTGAGTAGACAGTTCATATCTCATGTATGTCTGTATGTCTGTGTGTATGTGTGTGTGTGTGACGATATTTTCTCTGTCGGTAACTCGAACACTACAATTCTAAAAATTATAATTCTTTCTAATTCCTCATCGTTACATCCATATAAAGAGCTGATTAAATTTTGGTTATAATTAGTCGATCGGAAGTACTCTCATTTGAAGATTTTAACAGTTTTTCTTGAAAAAAACACATTTAATGTTATTATAAATATTAAAGAATATTAAATTCTCTATACGATTTGATTGCATTTTATACTTCATATTCAATGGATATTGAGTTCAAAAATTATAAAGAAATTAAATTTCATAAAGCAGCCAACTATGCAATAAGACTGGAAACAGCTAATATAATTTAAAAAATTCTGATAGACAGATGTCAATGTGAAGTTGACATGTTTGTGTTATAATTTTACAGCAAATATGGAATCAATTCTAAGAAACTTTCTGTATGGAATTTGTACAAAATACATAGAATTGATGGAAAGTAATGTGCTGGCTACTTCAGATGTGGACGAACTACAGTGTGTTAAAAAAAATCCTAGCTCGGAGTAGGCTATGAACAGAGAAACGTATGTCTGATCATTATTCAATTCAAAAGTCAAGTTGTCAAAATTAATCTTGGAACGTAATTTTAAGGAGAAAAGACAATAAAGAAGCATACAGTATATTGACATTCACCGTTTTCTAATTTGTTTCCATTTCTAAAATAAGATTCAAGAGAAAAGCTCTAATTTCTTTAGATAACATTTTTGACAATATCTCGTGTCAAATTGACATTTAATTAAATATTTTTAAATTGACATACGTTTCATTGTTCATAGCTTACTCCGAGTTAGGAATTTTTTTGAACACATTGTACAATGCAGAATGTAACAGTTGGACTTTAGGGCAGTATTGTTTCTGTATGTATTTTATCAAAATTGAAGTTGTTATCTTGTTATTCACTTGTATTCTAAATTCTGCTCTGATGATTCACGTTCTCGAAGTGAAATAAGAATTTGTTTTTCCGCGGGATGTTTACCCTGGGTGACGTAGTGTCAGAAATTAGTCACTTGTTTGACTAGACAATCAGAGGCAGAATTTGGAAAGTCATTTGGATAACAACAAATACATTGACTCTAGCGTAAGAGTTGAAAAAAGAGAGTAAGAGTCGGTGGCAGATGACAGAGATAATTATGTAAAAAAAATTGTTGAAATTTATACTAAAACTTGTGAGGCGTATGTTAGGTTAATAAAATCTAAAACTATGCATCTAACATTAAATATTATTGGGAAAAATATTTCTCAGGAATATATTTTTAATTTAATATTTCTATTATTACCGTCGAGCGTCTGTTTGTACAATCGTTGCTATTTTGCTTGTATGCATAAATATCTGCTCATTTCTTATTCGCTGCGAATATTAGAAACAATTCCATTTTAAATTTCCATTTAAACATAGCATTTCCATTTTCTTTCTTGTAGAATTCCTTCTCATATGCAGCTACGAGTGTACAACTACAACAAAATAAAACTGAGCGTTGCTACATTTAAAAAGCTCGACTCTGTGTCTGGCTGCTACAAGGAGCTCCTGCTGACACGGCCCGCTTCCTGCGACACGACGAGATATTCAAATGCAGGAGCAGGAGACAGCAGGGGCTAGAGAAGGACATTCATACATGGAACATAGTGGTATTACCGAGGGTGATGTTTGTATCACGACGAATACACTGTCAGACATATGTTGACAGCAGGATCATTTTTATTACGGGCATAGAACAAACAGCTATAATCAAATATACCAATTCATAACCATATCTCTACAAATATAAAAGTCATTCAATAAGGATAGAAAAAAAACAGCAGTACTTCAAAATTATGAGAATGAAAACTGCAGTTCCAAAATTTATTTCTTAGAAAAAATAGCATTTATGTTAAAGGAACAGTAAGATTATTTTACTATTAACTGCATGTCTTTATTTCAACAGAGTGGCACAAATATTTGACGTGGGATGCAATGTTAAAACAAGCAGGGACAGTTATGTGCCTTGTCTTAATTAAAAAAATCTGATTTAATTACCTTGCGTCAGTTCTATATATTTTGTATAAATGTCATACAGAAAATTCCTTACAAAAGATTATATTTCTTGTATATTACCTTAAGGCAGTCGTATGTATTTTATACAAATTCCATACAGAAAGTTTCTATTATACTATATAATTCGATAAATTACCGCATGACTGTTTAATATATAGATTAGCTGAAATGATTGTACATGGTAATCTACTTCATTGGTTCATTTCTTACTTATAGGATAGAAAGCAGCGTGTTTATTTTAAATGGTTATTCATCTAATGACGAATCAGTCACATCAGGTGTACCTCAAGGTTCACATTTAGGCCCTTTATTGTTTAATATTTTCATTAACAATATTTCATCTTGCTTCAATTTTGATCATTTTTCACTTTATGCAGATGATTTAAAAATGTACCATACAATAAGATCTATAAATGATTGTATAGAGTTTCAGAATGATTTAGATAGGTTAGTTAGATACACAGAGAGATATAAACTCTCTAACATTTACAAATGTTATTTTATAAAATTCATGCGTAATAGAAATGCAATTAATTTTGAATATAATATTGATGGTAATGTTATTGAGCAATCAAACTGTGTTAAAGATCTGGGAATACATATGGACCGGGAACTTTTATATGACATTCACATTGATACTATTGTCAAAAAAGCTTACAAAATGCTTGGATTCCTTATACGTGGTAATTCAAATTTCAAACATCCAAGTACTTTAGTTTCTCTGTACACTTCTCTAGTGAGAAGTCAGTTAGAGTTCGCAAGTGCTGTTTGGAATCCTCGATATGATATTTATATTAAACGACTAGAAGGTATTCACAAATTTATCAAATTTTTAAAACGAAAGTTTCCAAATTATTAATAGTAATTTCTTTCTTTGGAGAATAGAAGATTGTTAAATTATTTTTCATTTCTTTATAAGCTTTTTAACAATATTATCGAGTCGTCCCAATTGCTATCACTGTTTCATTTTCGTATTCCTAGTTTCAATTCACGTTGTACTTCTCAATGAAATTAGTGAAATAACCATAATGCCGGACATGTTTTCCACTAGCTTGTTTAAATTTAAAAGATTGATTCAATTTCATTCCATTTAATATTGTATTTATATATTTCATATATGTCACAAATTGTACTATAAATAAATCTATAATTTAGATTTTTTATTTCTTATGTTTTTGTACTCATTTCGTTCTTTAGTGTTTTCTGAGAGCTTCTCTGTTATTGGGATTATTCCTGTTGAGAAGCCGAATGTAAAATAAATAAATAAATATATTTATTGTTAATCTGTCCTACGCAACGTACAATATTTTTTACCTTCCGTCACCTTTAGGAAAGGAAGGTATTGTCTTTGGTCAAAAAATTCGGTGGTGAGTTTTTGATGAATAAGCACGTTTTAGGGTCCCTAGAATACGATTTTACTATTTTTACGATGATGTCTGTATGTGTGTGTGTGTGTGTGTGTGTGTGTGTGTGTGTGTGTGTGTGTGTGTGTGTGTGTGTGTGTGCGTGTGTGTGTGTGGATGTGTGTGTGTGTGTGTAACAAAATTTTCGTCTACGATAACTTCCATACTACAATTCTAAAAATTATAATTCTTTCGTATTTCTCTTCGTTACATGCATGCGAAGAGCTGATTAGATTTTGGTTAGAATTCGACAACCGGAAGTACCCTCATTTGAAGATTTTAACAGTTTTTCTTGAAAAACTATGTTAAATATCATTTTTTCACATTTAATGTTATTATAAATATTAAAGAATATTTTATTTTCTATACGATTTGATTGCATTTTATACCTAATATTAAATGGATATAGAGTTAAAAAATTATAAAGAAATTAAATTTCATAAAGCAGCCATAGCTGTGGAAACAGCTACTATATTAAGAAAATTTTGTTTGAAAGATGTCAGTGTCAAGTGAAATTGACATAGTGTGTTTGTCTTATAATTTTACTGGTAATAGGTATAGGATCTTTTGCTTTCTGTATGGAATTTGTATAAAATACATACAACTGCTTTAAGGTAATGTACAAGAAATAATAATAATAAATCTTTTATTTCTGCAGATACATTACACTGTATATAGAAACGTCATAAAATAATAATTTTCTGTATGAAATTTGCATAAAATACATGCAACTGCCGGAAGGTAATGTACAAGAAATAGAATATTTAATTTAGCAAGGAACTTTCCGTATGAAATTTGTACAAAATACATAGAACTGACGGAAGGTAATGTGCTGGCCACATCAGATTTTTAAACTTGATATGAATCTCGCCAAATATTGACTAAACTTATATGATTTAACCCATTACGATGATACTTAGTCCCGTTCCAATTTAATGCTTTTATCACTAAATAATTGTCTTAGATTCAATTCGTTAGTAATAAAATGAAAAAGCATTTCAATCGATTTTCCATTTTTAAAGTATTGTCCAATCCATTTTCATTATCTTCAAGATGATCACATCACATGATCTGAAATTACTTAGTGTGCCTCCAACATCTGTCACTTCAACTATTTGTTGTAAGGGTGAATCTTCGTGAGATGCTATCTACCCCGTTATCCAGGGCTGCTCTAGGAGCAAATGAACATTTGCGAGACGGATTTGTGTCGCCCGAAAGCAAGTGAACTTTTACGTTAAGTAAGCTTTTAGGGAAATGGTTAATGCCTCAGGCTTCCAGCGCCCTCTATTTTTACACATTATCGAGTTTCACACCCTCCGAGGGTCGATAGTTTAAATTCAGTTATTGGCAAAATGGGGATACTTATGGCTTTTATATGTTTTATCAACCCTAAAGTTGACACGTATTTTTAATCGGGACTTACAGGGGAAGCTGTTACAGAATTACGTTATCGGTGGATTATAGAGTAAATAAAAATGTAACTACCCTTTTAATCTTTTAGAGGGTTAAATTTTATAATAGAGTCTATAAAAATCACATATACAGGCTTATAATATAATAATAATATAATTTATTACTTCAACAGGTATACAACCCAAAACAAGTAAATGATACAAAATAAAACATACGAAATATTACATACAAAATATTACATACAAAATATATCAAATTCAGAAGAAACATTATTGTAAAAATTACACATTACAAAAATAGGTGATTTGTACAGCACGTAAGAGTTATGAACAGGAAGGTAAAAGCTTTGAATATATCGCGAAGAATATCTAGGTATGCGAAAATTAAGTTTAGCTAATAAGTCCGGGCAATCAATTTTATTATGAATAATACCGATTAAGTAATTTATAGAAATATTCCTATGTCTAGTTCTAATAGAATCAATATTAAATGTCTGAAGTAAAGTATCAGTGCGTGTGTATTGGTCCGGGAAGACATGAAAATGGTTAAACCAAAGGTATTTCAGAATTTTCCTTTGTAGCCTTTCGAGTTTCATTATATGACTTTCAAAAGTGGGAAACCATATAATAATGGAGTAATCGAACTTGGATTGTATAAATGAAAAGTATAACGATCTTAAAGCTACAATATTTGAGAAATGTTTACAGTTTCTAACAATAAATCCGAACATTTTACTAACTGATTTTATAAGATGGTCTAAGTTAAAAGAAAAGGACAAGTCCGGATCAAAGTAAACTCCTAGGTCTTTCGTGAGTACAGAACGGGATAAAGTATCTAATTCAATTTTATATTCATTAACAATAGGAGACTTTTTTCGAGTATATGTCATGACCTCGCATTTACTGATATTTAGTGTCAATTTGTTAGTGACACACCATTCAGTCAGAGTATTTAGGTTATTTTGGAGATTATTACAGTCATGAACGTTCTGTATTTCGCTAAAAATTTTTACGTCATCAGCATAAAGTAACACCTGGCAAGATAAATTATCCACAATATCATTAACTACAAGTAAAAATAAAAGGGGCCCTAAATTTGACCCTTGTGGTACACCAGATTTAGCGACATAATATTTAGAACGGTGGCCATTGTAAGTTACATACTGTTGACGGTTACATAGATATGACTCAAGAAAAATAATAAGGCTGTCATGGATACCAAAATTTCGGATTTTATGTAGTAAAATGTCATGGTCTAATTTATCAAAGGCTTTTGTGAAGTATGTATAGACTACATCTACTTGGCCTACTTTATCCAAAATCTCAGAGATGTATTGAGTAAATAAAGATAGATTTATATTGTAAAAGTATCGTTATTTATATATATATATATATATATATATATATATATATATATATATATATATATATATATATATATATATATATATATATATATAATATAACGATGCAAAGCCATTTTACCGTTCGAACAAGGCGAATTTAAAATGCATAACTTCAGTGTTCCAAGAACTAGTGAATTCCAGGATTTTACCAGAATTTTTAATTCTAAATAACTTTGACGTGCTAACATGATTTATTTTAAATATATAAACGAAGACGGATTTGTATGCCAGGAAGACATCGGCTAAGGAAAAGGCTTTTGTTTATAGAACTGGCGGTGGTCCACCTATAAAAAATATTGGCAGAATATCTTTGTCGTCATATAATTGGAACAAATCAATTCTGTTATATATTAGTCGTAGGATTCTAACATTTTCGACAATATTGACAAAATCAACTTCGACCACATTATTCACGACGTTAACGTCATCAATTTTAGGGAAATTTGGTAAATCGATATCGAATACTGTTGAACATTTTTTTGACTTTTAACCTTAAATTTTGACATATCTATGTATTATTTACAAAAATATATGAAAATTAACTGAATACCTACTTTCTTCTTCTCACACGGCTATTCACTGTTTCACTTATTTCTGACTTTTTTCTCTTTATCTTCCTTCGGCTCTCACTACATACGATCTAGGACTCTTCGCCTCTCCTTCAATTCTTCCTTCTTTTCAATCTTGAATCAGCCATACTCGTTCATTTCTCTTCAGTTCTTTTAAATCATGAGCTCGACGCCTCTTATCATAATAATTTTTCTGCTGTTCTCTTTCTTTCTTCATTTTCTTCTGTATTTCTTCATTTGTCGTGTTTTAGGTGTTAACTTTTCTTTTCGTATGGGTAGCTTTTCTCCTAAAGGACCATGCTATTTCGAATCAACTACAATAGTGAATTCAGTAAAACAATGTCTAATAGGTAATTAGATAAACACAAACACTCGCCACGTTTACTTCACAAGATTTCAGCATTTAGTCATTTGTTATTAATTATAAAGTATCTCTCACCATACGATAAAATTACGTTGTTGTTCTTGTTTCTCTGTTTGTGATTGAAAATTGAATGAAATAGCATTTAATATATTTATAGTATGAAAATATTTTCGAAGCCTATTCCAATTTAAAATTAATCTACGTATAAGTGAATGGTTTGGCAATGCAAATCTAATTGTGCGCGAAAGCGCGCATCAAGTTGCAAACTGCCGAAACTAAATTGTCACACATGTGCAGAAGATTGGATTATCGCTTCAGCATCGCGTCACCCGTGCCGAGCATGCAGATGTCTCTGCAATAAATATATTATCACGGGGAAATCATCCTAACTGCATTCACCTACTTCAAAAGGAGGGCTAAATTTACCAGCACGGCTCTTTACTCATTGCTTAAGCGACATCTTCTTGATAGAGATTGAGTTAGTAATAAAATCGCAAATAAGAAAACACAAATGACAGATCAATATCAATATAATGGGTGGAAGTTATTGGTGTTATCTAAAGAACAACAAGAAACATAGTTTTCTATAAAGATAGCTAGGGTTTAATGAAGAATATTTCAAATATTGCCATGTCTTTGGTATGACATCCTGTACAGTTGATTTTGTAAGCCTTAAAGCCTCATTCACAACACGAAATTAGTGGTTAGTATTAGTAGTTACGGTTAGCGCAGAAAGCTTGACATACGTAGTTGTACTAGAACGTTCACAATAACGAAATTAGCGCAGCGTAGGCCTGCGCTAATTTTAGTTAGTGCAAGAGTTTGTAAGCTTCAAACTTATGGTTAGAAGTTAACAGAATAGCCAATCACAGAACAGAGTAGAATGAAATAGATATATTGTAGAAAACGAAAGATGTTATGACATTTTTAAGGTTTGAGGTTCACAGTTATTTTTATGAGAAATAAATGACATTTGTGTTAAATTGAAGTAGAATTTCATACTGACTTTATTAGCAGGTAGGTCGTAAATAAACATTTTGTACCTTATACAAATACATTAATATCAGTTTTGTAGGCAATACAAACTTCTTCTCTTGTACTTTGAACTACAAGAAGTAGATATTAAATTACACCAACTCTTAAATTCTTTGAATTCAATATACTATTTTACCAACAAAAATAGTTATTCGGAAATCGTTAATTTCATGTATTGTGAATGCTGTTTACCAATCATTAACTGCTAATTATTATTATTATTATTATAACCACTAACCATAACTACTAACACTAAGTACTAATTTCGTATTGTGAATGAGGCTTAATTATAGGCTACGACAAAAAAATAATTCAATTATTTCATTAGATGTCCTAGATATTCCCTTAGATTTTTTTCCTCCCGCTACCCTTGGTAAGGGAGGTATAGGGATCGTGCAAAAAATCTCATATCGAGATTTTGGAAAATGACCACGTTTGAAGGTCCCTAGAATCCAATTTTAACATTTTCACGATGATGTGTGTGTGTGTGTGTGTGTGTGTGTGTGTGTGTGTATGTGTGTGTATGTATGTGTGTGTGTGTGTTTGTGTGTGTGTATGTATATATATATATATATATATATATATATATATATATATGTGTGTGTGTGTGTGGGTGTGTGTGAGTGTGTGTATGTATGTATGTGTGGATCTTCCACTCTAACTCAAATACTATCATTCAGACAATTTTGAAACCTTGTATTTCGAACTTTTTCTGTAATGAAACGAGCCCACTAGATTTTGGTGTAATAACCGAAAATGGCACTTTACTAGAAGTTCAAAATTGTTTTATTTTGAAAAATAGCTTTAAATGTTATTTTTTCGATATTAAAATTATTATAAAAATTAAACATTATTAAATTTTCTATAGATTTGCATTAATATTTTTTCTATATCTTTTTTGGATAAATTTATAAAATTATCTATAATTTAAATCCTCAGTCTACGTTTTAAACAACAAAACTGCTTGGTTGCGCAGTTATTCAAATGTATGTAACTGACAGATAAATATCACTGTCAAAGAACTAATCATTTCAAATTAATAATAGTAACGTTTTAAAAAGAAAAAAGTAAATAGAACATTAGGAAAGGAAATCAATACAGTTTCCAGCATATGTAAATATGTAGGTATGTATTTAGATTAATAAAAATTAATGATTCGCAAAAAAAACTACCCAATTATCATTTTTGGATTAGTGAATTATGTCTTATTCCGGTATTTAAAATTTAACTTGTTCTTTTCAATCTCGATCTGCGATTTGTAGCACGATCCCTATACCTCCCTTACCAAGGGTAGCGAGAGGTAAAAAATAACTTTCAAACATAAATGGCCATTAATATCATATTTGCTGCAATGAGTAACATACGTAAAAATATAAAATGTGCTTCACTAAAACATTCCGTGTCCGTGTTCGTTTTAAATTCAACTCTTGTTGATTCATTTTTGATATCTGTCATTTGATCTTCCACTTCCTATCTGAAAAACAATTTAAAAAGCCCATAATATCTTTTATTACGATATAAAACTTTACTACTGGTACAGTATGAAATTATCAATAAATTCTATCGATTACCGTTAACACGTAACAAAAGAAAAAATCCATATTGTCTGTTAAATGGTAATATCAGCCTCTGTTTCCAGTGGGTCCTAAAACAATGCAGAAATTTATGAAGATCATGGCACATAAACCATTGCGCCAAACGCAAATAAAAACAACCGCATTAAAATATGCCTATAAACATGACCGAAACTGATTTACGATCGATAGTTCACAGGCGCATGTTTTAAACATTTCTATAAATGTATGCAACTTATGAATAGAACACGTGAAGTATGAGAAAGGAAAAAAATATACACAAAAGTGAATATAAAGTATTATTCACTAAAGCCGAAGATACCAGTTTGTGACGTATGTCTGTGGCTTAAGGCTAGAATAACCGACGTCAACGTTTTGTAATTTTGGGAATGAGTGATTTAAAATAAAAATGAAACTTTCATTGTTAGTAATACTGAGAGTATTTTTTTGTAAAACTTGGATTTATTAATGTTGTTTACAAATGTCATTAATTCTGTGATTTAGACTGTCTATAATTACTAGTTAGCTCTAAACTCCTTCGTATTTTTTTGATATGTCTGCATTACTGCATTTGGTATTATTGCAATAACAATTATTTTGTTTTATAGATAACATGGTTCATTGGATGTCCGATTGCTATCGGTACTTGTGCTGTTAAACTTTGGTTGTTTTTAATTTATAAACATATTATAGGGTAACAGCATATGGGAAACTTTTTTATGAATAATCCGACAAAAAATGGATTCTTTATAAATTTATTTATATGTTTTCGAACTACTAAAAATACACAGATTTTTAATCTATTTAATACACAGTGTATTCAAAAAAAATCTGGTGCGGCCAACACAATACCTCCCGCCATTTACCGCCCGAGTTACAAAAAAGATTAAGCTAATTCTTATTTTTGGATTAGCGAATTTTACTCTAATTTTGGCAGTTTATTTCTTAAAATGTAAACTAATCTAATTCAAGTAACTACCTTTTTTGATAATAAAATGAAGATTAAATTTTAAATACCGGGATAAAATAGATTTACTAATCCAAAAATGATAATTAGCTTTTTGCTTATTTGCGAATCGTTAATTTTTATTAATTTAAATATATACCTACATATTTACTTATGCTCGAAACTGTTTTCATTTCCTTTCCTATTGGTCTATTTACTATTTCTTTTTAAAACTTTACTATTATTAATTGGAAATGATTAGTTCTTTGACAGTGACATTTATCTGTCAGTTACATACATTTGAATAACTGCGTAACCAAGGAGTTTTGTTTGTTTAAAGAGTTGGCTCCAGGATTTAAATTATAGATAATTTTATAAATTTAGCCATAAAATATGTAGAAAAAGTATTAATGCAAATCTGTAGAAAATTTAATAATATTTAATTTTTATAATAACATTTTGAGCTTCAAGTAAAGTGCCATTTCCCTGTTATATAGTAGCTGCTTTCATAGCTATAGCTACTTTATGAAATTTAATTTCTTTACAATTTTGTAACTCTATATCCATTTAATATTAAGTATAAAATGCAGTCAAATCGTATAGAGAATAAAATATTCTTTAATATTTATAATAACATTAAATGTGAAAAAATGATATTTAACATAGTTTTTTCAAGAAAAACTGTTAAAATCTTCAAATGATGGTACTTCCGGTTGACCAATTGTAACCAAAATCTAATCAGCTCTTCATATGGATGTAACGAAGAAGTATACGAAAAAATTATAATTTTTGAAACTGTAGTATTAGAGTTATCGCAGACGAAAATTTTGTTACACACACACACACACACACACACACACACACACACACACACACACACACACACACACACACACACACACACACACACACACACACACACACACACACACACACACACACACACACACACACACACACACACACACACACACACACACACACACACACACACACACACACACACACACACACACACACACACACACACACACACACACACACACACACACACACACACACACACACACACACACACACACACACACACACACACACACACACACACACACACACACACACACACACACACACACACACACACACACACACACACACACACACACACACACACACACACACACACACACACACACACACACACACACACACACACACACACACACACACACACACACACACACACACACACACACACACACACACACACACACACACACACACACACACACACACACACACACACACACACACACACACACACACACACACACACACACACACACACACACACACACACACACACACACACACACACACACACACACACACACACACACACACACACACACACACACACACACACACACACACACACACACACACACACACACACACACACACACACACACACACACACACACACACACACACACACACACACACACACACACACACACACACACACACACACACACACACACACACACACACACACACACACACACACACACACACACACACACACACACACACACACACACACACACACACACACACACACACACACACACACACACACACACACACACACACACACACACACACACACACACACACACACACACACACACACACACACACACACACACACACACACACACACACACACACACACACACACACACACACACACACACACACACACACACACACACACACACACACACACACACACACACACACACACACACACACACACACACACACACACACACACACACACACACACACACACACACACACACACACACACACACACACACACACACACACACACACACACACACACACACACACACACACACACACACACACACACACACACACACACACACACACACACACACACACACACACACACACACACACACACACACACACACACACACACACACACACACACACACACACACACACACACACACACACACACACACACACACACACACACACACACACACACACACACACACACACACACACACACACACACACACACACACACACACACACACACACACACACACACACACACACACACACACACACACACACACACACACACACACACACACACACACACACACACACACACACACACACACACACACACACACACACACACACACACACACACACACACACACACACACACACACACACACACACACACACACACACACACACACACACACACACACACACACACACACACACACACACACACACACACACACACACACACACACACACACACACACACACACACACACACACACACACACACACACACACACACACACACACACACACACACACACACACACACACACACACACACACACACACACACACACACACACACACACACACACACACACACACACACACACACACACACACACACACACACACACACACACACACACACACACACACACACACACACACACACACACACACACACACACACACACACACACACACACACACACACACACACACACACACACACACACACACACACACACACACACACACACACATACAGACATCATCGTAAAAATAGTAAATTCGTATTATAGGGACCCTAAAACGTGCTTAGTGATTAAAGACAATACCTTCCTTACCTAAAGGTGATGGAAGGTAAAAAAAATTGACGCGAAATATTGTCAAAAATGTTATCTAAAGATATCAAAGCTTTTCTTCTTGAATCTTATCTTACAAATGAAAACAAATTAGAAAACGGCGGACGGCAATAAACCCATCTTTATTACCATTTCTCCTTAAAATTACATTTCATGATCAATTTTGACAACTTGACTTTTGAATTGAATAATGATCAGACATACGTTTCTCTGTCCATAGCCTACTCCGAGTTATGTTTATTTTTAGTACTTTTCATTTCAATTTATAAATTATTTATTATATCATATAGTATATACCATTTAATGTAGGGTTGAAATTATACAGGAATGCAGTCGGGTTGTAAGTTTATTTAATGAAGTCTAATGTCGACGTTTCGCCTCTATTTGAGGCTTCATCAGGACGAAAGACTAAACAGTAATATGTTTCCACTCAGGAAAATGATTGGTCCAAGTGGAAACATATTACTGTTTAGTCTTTCGTCCTGATGAAGCCTCAAATAGAGGCGAAACGTCGACATTAGACTTCATTAAATAAACTTACAACCCGACTGCATTCCTGTATAATTTCAACCCTACATCACTACCCCAGTCGCTTAGATTTCTCTTCATATCATTTAATGTTTTCCTTGAATTTTCTACCTACTTTTCTCGTATAAAAATTTAGATCAAACTTGGTTATTCCCGTCAGAAATATTTCAGTTACACCGTCGTAGACACACCTTTTATAATTTTATATAAAGTTGATGAACCTAAATGAACGTCCCATTTTTCTTCGTCAATGAAATTCCATCGTGTGTGCGTGTATCACATTGATATGTATGCGACTGGGGAATTTGATTACAATTATAGTTTACCGAACTGCCGCTATAACTCACCCCTGAGCCGTGCTATATATCCACCCACGAACGAACCCACAAGCCTGTCTCAGGGTAATGAAGCCAATTTGCATGGAAAATAACGATTACTGGCATGTACGGTACATTGTTGTTACTTGACACCCTACATTTTTAATTACATCACTTTAATGAGCGAATCGAATGGGGGTGCTTCATTATTTATTCACTCTTTTCAACATACATTGTTGGGGACGTAAAATACATTTTATTGTTGTGAGGTTATTTGCAGAGAAATCCCTCCTGAGCGGACTCTGTTAGTCGTTAATATTTAATCCATCTAAGAAAGATCTCTGGTTTAAAAAATGTGATGAGAAATATTTCTACCTATTTTTGAGTTACGCCTCACAAAACGCGTATAACGGATGTTTTTGAAAGAGCACTTTTATTTATTTATTTATTTTATTTTATTTATTTAGAAAGAAGGCTGTACAGCAGGCCAAGGCCCAATAATAGTACAGCACAGTATCAATATACACAAAAAAATATAAGTTTCTAGCTAGACATGAGTGTAAGGAGAATTCAAAAAATAAAATCCGACGATTTGAATAGGAATGCGAGAAAACATATTTTAAGAAAGATTTAAACATAAATAGCGAACAGTTAAAAATATCAGGTACATTATAAATAGCGAACATATTATTAAAAGTACACATTAATCGATTCACTGTAGAAAACATAGCTGCGTTGGTTTTATATCTTTTAGTAGAGAACGTTTCAACAGAACGAGTGGCATAGGAAGGTACACGCAAAGATATCTTACTTAAAATAGTGGGACTGTCTATATAATTGTTTACAATTTTGTATAAAAATGTCATATCAAGTACTTCTCTACGTTTTTGTAAAGTAACAAGAGAGATAGCATTATTTGGAAATTTCCAATTTAAAGCAGAAATAAATTTACGTTGGATACCTTCAATTCTGTTAATGTATATTTGGTAATAAGCGGACCAACATACGACAGCAAATTCTAATTGCGAGCGAACAAGTGAGTAATAAAGTTGAACGAGAGTGTTGTAATTCTTGAAATGTGCTCCAACCCTTAATATAAATCCAAGCATTTTATATGCTTTCTTTACAACAGTGTCAATGTGAATATCGTACATGAGTTTTTTGTCTAATATGATTCCAAGATCCTTTACTTGAGATACACGATTGATAACATTTCCACTAATTCTGTATTGAAATCCAAAATTGTTTCTATTTCGAGAGAAAGAAATGCATGAACACTTACTATGGTTGACAGATAAATCATTAGTAATTAAATAGTTATTTAACCTGTCGAGATCAGCTTGAAGAGAAAAACAATCTGAAATACAAGTTATTGTTTCTTGAGAAATATTCGTTTTCCGGGAATGGACTGTGTTATATTTTGAGTCAGAGCTCAACGTTTCGCCCGCAGTCGTATGGGGCATCTTCAGGAGCAAGGGGGATAGTACCGTCTTAAACAAGGTTACCCGACGTGTCAACCACGCTAGAGGCCGAGTTTAAGCAACAAGAAAGAGAGACTCAGTTTACAAGGTTACCCGACGTTTAAACCACGCTAGAGGCCAAATAAACCAAGTGACAAAAGGAAGTCCGAGAAGACAGTTATATACTTATCTAAAGATACGGTAGATGAGCAAAGCTAATGAGGACCAATGGGAATCGAGTTCGTAATGGTAGATTGGGCGTGTCGTGTTCCGAGAATCACCGGTTTCCACATGTGGCTCAAGAAATGGCTATTCCTTTCGTCACTTGGTTTATTTGGCCTCTAGCGTGGTTTACACATAAATGTCACTGTCAAAAATATTTGTATGCCACTGTCAAAAATATTTGTACATCATTATGAAGATTATGAAAAAAAAGTCAACAACGCAAAAGAATATACGTAAAAAAGAATATAAAAGGAATTTGCGAAAAAATTACGAATACAAAGAAAAAGAAAAGGAAAGTAGAAAAAGAAAATTTCAGTATATTGAATATAAAGAAAATGTATGTATTGTACATAATTTTGTATTAAAATATCCCATAGATTTTGCAAATATATGTGAGAATTATTCTGTTGTGAGACATGAATATATGTATTTGTATTTAAAAATATTTTTCGTTTTATACGTACAACCAGGTAAAATATCTGGCGAGAGGTTATGTGCTGGTCACATCAGATTTTTTTTATTAAAAACTCCTTCCCAACAACTTATTGTCCAAAGCAATTTAGCGCTAATCGTTAACGTGTTAATTTTGCCTTAATACATAAACTATTGAATGACCATCTTACAATCGGTATATATTTAGAAATATCTTCATTTCGTTATATCTAATTTCTTCAGACAGTAATACTATTTCTATTTTTAAATCCTGTTGAAAAGGCAATATTTATTATTTACGCGTCTCCTTCGTTCTTCGCTGTTTAGAATAAAAGATTTCCTCAGAAAAAGAATAATGTTATTTATCTATAACAAAAACTTGAACAGCATTCAGCCTTGTATTTCTCCATAGTCGGAAAGAGCCAAACAAGGAATGTCGTAGAAAGACTACTTCTCTCTTAACAGCAACAGAGGCAATTAAAACTTATCTTTTTGCAATTCATATAAATTAGGCATCTGTTAATGACTTGTTCGTATAGAAATGAGCAGTAATAGAAATGTAATTCTTTGGAGAAGATTGTTTACAAGCTTTTAAATACGCGAATGGAATCTCATTTACACAAAAACAGGAATAGTGGAGACAATGGTTTGATTTTAAATTAAATAATTAAAGCGTTAAATGCTACTTTTATGTTTTAAAGTTATTTAACAAAAAGTGTTGAACGAAACAATAACGATAGGTGCAACTTTTTCCGTTATTAATTAATATTCATATCTCTTTTGTTTAAATACGTACTACCAAGAAATAATTGCATTTGTTTATTTACACAATTTATCTATTCCAACCGTTTGAGTGTGATCCTTATTGTAATACGAATACAGTTTGTGTAATCGAGCCGTAGGCGAGTTACGAAAAGTACTATACTTCATTTCACGTAAGAAAATAGTGATGGGAAGATATGTGCAGTTTGATTTTGTTTTTTAATTGGATAATACGCCGATATTGTTCAATGAAACAATAAAATCTAACTGCACCTATCTTCCCATCACTATTTTCTTGCGTGAAATGAAGTATAGTATTACAAATGAATATTGATTGATTTTATTGATATTAAAAGTATAATTTTTTTGATAGCTAACTGTCTGTAAAATATCACTTATACTGCCTATTACATAGCAACCACTATACGAACGCATAGCAACCGTTTAATTAATATTATGATGTGTGTGTGTAACAAAATTTTCGTCTACGAAAACTACAATTCGAAAAATTATAATTCTTTCGTATTCCTCTTCGTTGCATGCATATGAAGAGCTGATTAGATTTTGGTTATAATTGGTTAACCGGAAGTACCCCCATTTGAAGATTTTTACAGTTTGTCTTGAAAAAACTATGGTAAATATCATTTTTTCACATTTAATGTTAGTATAAATATTAAAGAACATTGTATTTTCTACACGATGTGACTCCATTTTATACTTCATATTAAATGGATATAGAGTTATAAAATTATAAAGATATTAAATTTCATAAATTAGCTAGCTATCCTAGAAACAGCTACTACATTAAGAAAATTCTGATTGAATGATGTCAGTGTCAATTGACATATTCATAGTATATTTGTGTTATAATTTTAATCGAAATATAGGATCTTTTAGCTCGAAACTTTCTGTATGGAATTTGTATAAAATACATACAACTATCGAAAGGTAATGTAAGAAATTTAAAATCTTTTGCGAGGAACTTTCTGTATGGATTTTATAGAAAATACATATAGGCATTTATGAAAATTCTACGGATAGATACCGCATTTACCGACTGTGTTCGAAAACACGATTGCTAAAAGTTACCGTGTTCGAAAATTGTACAATATCTACCAGATTCATCTACCGGATTCATGAAGAATCTAATCTCTAAAAAAAACAGTGATGCAAAGCGAAGAGCGCGCGTTAAAATTGGAAATGTGGTCAAAGTAGGACTCTGTTCAGTTTGTTAACTACATTAAATTTATAACCTGTTTCAAATTTTCAAATTTATGATTATGGATCTACCCCTATTTATCACTTGCGTTCTTAAAATATCGATTCCGGTAACTATAACCTGATAAACAGCTGTTTACCGGTAACAGTTCACCGGTAGAATTTTCGTAAATGCCTCATATAATTGACGGAAGGTAATGTGCTGGCCACATCAGATTTTTTTATAAAGACTTTAAAGCAGAATACTGGCTATAGGTAAGTTTAGTTAAATCGTCTTATTTTGTGGTTAAGCCATGTCCCCCTATTTCCAAGACAGCCTGTATTGTATATAATAATAATAATATAACACTAATAATTATTCTCGACCCGCGAAATACATATCAGTTGCTTGTTTATTTGTTATTGATAGAAGATGGTAAATAGCAGAAGCACATTGACAATGAAACTTTGTAGAATACAGTGGACAATTCCACTGCTTGTTTCATTCACTCCATAACTTGACACAAGTTGATAGGCCAGAATGCATGCAGCAAGAGAAATTTCCCAGAAGTCCCATTTGCGATTTGGATAGCGGAGCTCCAGCGCGCACCAATTTCTGAATTATAAGCAATTAATTACTTTCAGTGGCAATTTAATCAACCATGAAACCATGTACGCAACGACGAGACGACGATACACTCCGTGGCGCGTAAATAACGATTAATAACATACGTTGCCTCTCCAGCGCCATCTTGCACTTAATTAAAATGTGCGTGCCACGCGTACGAGAATTTCAGTGCTTGACGATGTCTGAAACTGAAACTGAAGCGGAAGATGAAGTTGATGTTGATGCCATGATTTATATTTCGGATTTCCAGTGTAAAGTAGGTCGCGGAAATCCGACTCTACCGCTGATGTGAGATGAATGTTTTGTTAAATGAAATACAAGTGAAAATGTTGGATTTTTTATATTTCTTTGTTCTGCGTTTCGAATGCCTTTTTATTTCACATTTTTACAAAGAACAATACAATACATTCACGGCTTACCAAAAGGAATATCAAATATATAAAAATAGTATCTGTTACTGGGATTTGAAGAATAATAACAAATGTGGATTTAACAGTACCGACAGAAACATACATATTTTTTCAGCATAGCTCTCATTTAAATAAATCAAATTACCTCAAAATATAACAGCATATAGATATCTAATAACAGGTCAGACCTCATACAAGCTCAGGCAAATTATAATTCAGCTAATTTAGATTTTCAACAAAAATAAATATAAAACCTAAAATAATCTGGTGTGGCCAACACAATACCTCCCGTCATTTACAGCCCGAGTCACAAAAAAGAATAAGCTAATCCTTATTTTTGGATTAGCGAATTTTACTCTAATTTTGGCAGTTTATTTCTTACAATATAGTCTAATCTAATCCAAGTAACTACCTTTTTGTGGATAATAAAAAAGATTAAATTTTAAATACCGGGGTAGAATATAATTCACTAATCCAAAAATGAGGATTATGTAGGAGTATGTTTTAAAGTCCCTAGAATCCAATTTTAACATTTTCACGATGATGTCTGTGTGTATGCGTAAATCCACCACTCTAACTCAAATAGTATCATTCAGAAAATTTTGAAACCTTGTATTTCGAACTTTTTCTGTAATGGAAAAAGCCCATTACATTTTAGTGAAAATCGGATAACCGAAAATGGCACTTTACTAGAAGCTCAAAATATTTTTTCCTTGAAAAATACCTTTAAATGTTATTTTTTCGAGATTAATGTTATTATAAAAATTAAAAATTATTAAACTTTCTATAGATTTGCATTAATACTTTTTCTATACAGTCTATGGATAAATTAAAAAAATTGTCTATAATTTAAATCCCAGAGCCTACGTTTAAACAAACAAAACGCAGTTATTTAAATGTATGTAACTAACAGATAAATGTCCCTATCAAAAAACTAATCATTTCAATATAATATTAGTAATGTTTTAAAAAGAAAAAAGTAAATAGAACAAAAGAAAAGGATTTCAATACAGTTTCCAGCATAATAAATATGTAGGTATGTGTTTAGATAATAAAAATTAACGATTCACAAAAATGTTTAAGCTAATCCTCATTTTTAGATTAGTGAATTTTATTCTATCCCGGTATTTAAAATTTAATCTACATTTTATTATAGCCCCGGTGGCGCAATGTCATGAGTGCCCTCGGGGCTCTGAGTTCGAATCCCACTAACGCATGGATGTGTGTGAATGTGAAACCACTTTGTAATTGGTATTTAATCCTGTTGAGGGGTTTAAAAAAAAGGTAGTTACTTGAATTAGATTAGACTGTATTTTAAATTTTAAGAAATAAATTGTCAAAATTTGAGTAAAATTCGCTAATCAAAAAATAAGGATTAACTTAATCTTTTTTGTGACTCGGGCTGTAAATGGCGGGAGGTATTGTGTTGGTCACACCAGATTTTTTATTTTTAATACGTTCTTATTATTAATTTGAAATGATTAGTTCCTTGACAGTGACATTTATTCGTCATTTACGTATATTTGAATAACTGCGTAACCAAGGAGTTTTGTTTGTTTAAAGTGTAGACTCCGGGATTTAAATTATAGATAATTTTATAAATTTATTCATAAAATATGTAGAAAATGTATTAATACAAATCTGTAGAAAATTTAATAAACTTTAATTTTTATAATGACGAAAAAAATAACATTTAAAGATATTTTTCGAAGCTTCAAGTAAAGTGCCATTTTTGGTTATCCAATTTACACCAAAATCTAATGGGCTCTTTGCATGTTAAAAAAAGTTCGAAATCCAAGGTTTCCAAATTTCCGAATGATAGTATTTGAGTTAGAGCGGAGGATCCACACATACACACACGTACCTGGAAAGTACTGATGTGTCGTTCATTTTGAACTTTAGTGAGCCATGAACGAACGACTCATTAGTGCCCAAAGTACGGCACATGGCTCACCAGTTCACACTATCTCTCAGTTCGTTCTCGCTCTGTGCCATCGTTCACGTGCTACGCTCTTTAGATCATTCATCGTTCATTAAACAGCAAACTAGCACAGATTCACCGCTCAGTAAATAGCACAGTAGCACAGCTGCACGGAGCAGGGAATGGAACAGAGCTAATGCTACGCTCTACGCTACGAGTCGTTCAAAACTTACGATACTCGCGCACAGCACAG
Organism: Harpalus rubripes; assembly: GCA_963082715.1. NCBI lineage: Eukaryota > Metazoa > Arthropoda > Insecta > Coleoptera > Carabidae > Harpalus > Harpalus rubripes. Next base: position 3,697,083 of record OY720453.1, on the reverse strand, counting down.
CACACATGAAGAGTGCTTGTGCGTTTGAAAAGAGTCGTTTAAGTGAACGACTCACTTTGAACGACTAACTTTAGTGAGCAGAGCTAAATAAACTGACTCACTAAAATTTAACAAACGACCCATCACTATGCAAGACAAATGGGACATACTCTAATCGAATCAAGTGCAGAGCCTTGGATCAAATTACTAATAGAATTAAAGCTGCTATAAAGGCAATGTAACATAATATTAAATTTTAAACTAGTCGAAAAATATATGTAGGAATTTCTTACCATTTGCGTTAGTTCTATAATTTGTTTGTTGATATCCTAGGCTCGTATATTGACTATTCTCTGAAATTATCTTCTTTATTAATTACATTTTCGTTCAATTAATGTCTCTTTTTCATTCGATTCGCTTCCCCGGTGCACCAAAGCAAAACCTCGAGACAAGAGACAAGCGTATCAAGCACCAAACAAACAAATGCAGTGCACTGCAAGAACTGGGAAGGTTAGTTAGTTCTTTGTACCATTTATCAAGCAATACATCTCAGCTTCATTGTGAGCAACCGCGGCTTAACAACCTGTTATTGTGTGTAGTAGACCTAATTGAAATGTTCTGGGTTTTTTGGCGTCAAGACGATGTTTTATCGGAATTTTGATGAAGGAGATTCTTAACTGTTTTTGTACGCTAGAAGATCTCGTTGAGGGAAGTAGGTTCCAATTTTTTACCAAGTTCTGGTGAGAAATGTAGATATCCTACGCTATAATTACTCATAGCTAACAATCGAAAGCTTGTTTACGATTTATCAGAAAAAGTAATTTTGATTAAATTATTCTAATTCATTTAGAGACAAATTTAGAAAATTTTATTGTTTACTAGAAATCTCATAGGCGTTTAACATAGAATTTTTTTTAAGTATCATTTGTTTCTTGATTTTTTGATGCCAAAACCTTTTTATTTACACCTTTGGTAACTGAATAATGGCTATTTTCATAATACCATACTGTTAAATGTGCTTTAACAGTACTGTATGCTCAACCGATATATGCATCAAAACAGCCACGGCCGTTATTTTTTATAACAGTACAATTATTAAAAATCATGTGTTCCAAAAAAAATCGCAGCGTCATGAAATTATCATGAAGAGCTGTCACCTGTCAACATGCCATAGAAAATAGAATTTTAAGTAGATATTTTATGTTATTATGAAAAATACTGAACGTCACACGGCTGATATACAAATAACAGACACGGTTGATTATAACAACATTCACCCTCATCTGTTATTTGCTACATATCAGCCTTATGACGTTAATAACTATAACATACCTAGGATTGTTATGAGTATCATAACTGCCGCAGATGTTGGTATGAAATCTGAGCTCGCAAAGCTTATTGTTACTCATAACGTCTATGATTTGTTCAATGGTTTATCGGTTTCAAAAAATGAAGACATTATTAATAAATATTATTTTTTTGGAATAGGCTACTTGCGTGGTATACTGAAAATCTATCACTAAATACCTCAAGTAAAGTTGAAAACGTATGTAAAAATATAAATTTTATTTTAATAAAATTATTTGTTTTTTAATAAATTAAGAAAGAAGATTTTCTTTGACGTCGTTATTTTGAACTGGAGAAAGGGATGCATATTTAAGAATGTGACCTGTAGATGGCGAGCGAGTGCGAGTTTTAATTTGATTTTGACATTAGTTCATTTTACTGTCACTGTCTCTCTTCTTTATTATTTACAATTTGCGTGGTTTCTGTTACTTTTATTAGGTATTTCGATTTGTTAAGCAGAATTTTGAAGGATTTTAACTTGGCTTATACTCGTACAAGATTAAATGACAAACGAAAATATTAACCTCCAAACTATTATTCAAACGTTGCCGTTGCTATTGGACGTACCGATGTTAATGCTTTACGGCCATTCATTGGTTCGGCGTAATTCTACGTCATACACGGCGGTAATTTGAATATTATAATTTCAATAATTTTTTTCTGGCCAATTAATGAAAATTTTTCCAAAAGAAAAAATATGGGTAGCAAGTTTTTATCGTCTCTTCAAAAATATTGAATAAAAAATGGCACGCAAGTAGCCCATTTTCTCATTAATGCTACATCCAGAATGCTATGAAAAATAGAACAATTATTTTGACATCAATATGACAAATATTCAAATTATGTGCTTTATTCCTCATGTGTCATATTATTATTTTAAAATAAAGTAAACCGTGTTAAGAACGATATACTAACGTTATCGGTATATATTAATGAAGAACATTATACTTTTATTTTGTAGACCAAGTATTGTGACATATCAGTACGGTAATAATTTTACCGTACAAATACAGTTATTATTTAGTTACCAGCCTGAGTTTGGATGTTATCAAAGGCTCAATAACCAGAAACCAGTAAACTTCATTTAAAGATGTGTTAAATGTAGACCTAGTAGGTATGTGGTTTTTAAAAAATGAGCGTGGAATTAACTGTCAAAACTTTAAATTTAATTTACTCGGTCACCAAAGATGTAAATTTAACTGGCATGAAAAACTTTAAATTTGTTCACTAAAATTATATCTGTAGTAAAGTATCGCATACAGATTTACGTGACAGTTTCAAGTCATCAATTGAATTAGAATCACTTTTTAATTTTTAATGTTTTGTATTATGCCTTAGTTTAGTGGCATCTTAAATAAGCAGCCCCTTAATAGTTATTTGCATCACTAGGCCAGAAACTGAACATTTGCGAGATTGAGTTTATTTTGACAGGCCGAGCTGAAAGCGAGGCCTGCAAATACGAGATCTCGCAAAGCAGTTTCTGGGCGTGTGATACACAAGATTTTTTGTACCGACTTCTCCATAAATTCTTCGTATATTTATCTACACTTTATTCTATGTTACATAACCTAAAAAATGAACATATATTTTTATCGGTTTATTGAAAATATAACATACAAACATTAATTATATATATTTTATATACTTTCACATATTTTTAATGACAGATGGCGGAAATTCAATTGTATCACGTGAAGTTAGTTGTAGTTACAAAACAAACTAGTCCTAAAGTTGGAACTTATAATTATTCTACACAAGATGTCAGTGATGACAGCATATTATTATTTTTAGAACAAAATTTAGTTATTTAAGTTACAGTAATTAAAGATTTAGCCCTAAAATTTGTAAACATTTTGCTGATTCTTGTGTTGAAAATAATCTTAAATTGACATATCACCAGAACAGTAATGCCAACTCCTTTTGCCGGCCTAGGTCAGCAACAGCGCATTTCGGAACGATTTTGAGTTGTGTAATACTAGTCAAAATGGACGGAGGTACAAAAAATATTTTTTTTAAATGCATTTTTGTAGATACATAATCATAAGATTTAAACTAAAACTACTGTAAAAAAGATATAATATTTATTACTTACTGTTTTTATTTTGGCAAATATCAATAATGCATATACGGTCATCCACCCAAATGTTACCTGTGCTTTTAACAACGACACAAATTATTATAACAATTACTTTTACACATTTTATATTAATGTTATTGTTTATTGATTGTTAATGTAACAAGTTTTATTTTTATTTATTGTAAATTTAAAATTAAAATTTTATTCACATTACTTTTCAGGACAATTAGTTTGGATTGTTTTAAGTTTAATTAAAATCAATTAATTTACGTTTTTTTAACATTTTACATCAGTTAAGTAAATAAGGATAACTGAAAAAAAAAACTAAGGATAAAATATAAGAGGACATAGTTTTCAATATAATTTATTATCTAAATTAAGCATAATAATACTGTATGTACAGAGTGCTTTGGAATTTTCGAAAAAATAATACATTATTCTATATATTGATAAATATTTACAATTATATACAAACATAAATACTTTTTATTATAAAATAGGAATCATTTAAAACATAGTACTACATCGTTGTATTATGGAACAAATTTAGAAAAACTACAATGTCTACAGTGCTGAAATGATGGAAATTTTTTAAGTCTATGTATTTGGAAAACAGGAATGTTTAATATTAAAAATATATCGTCATACAGATATCAGTCTATTTACATATAAATATTTAGATTAAATTACATATTTAGTAGTCACATCAAGATATCGTAAGAAGCAAAATATTTTTAGAGGATGCGAGATTGATGAAGGTTTCACACAATAAGAAACAGACAAAATCTTCAATTTTTTTTAAAAAATGGTATAACTTAAATATGATTTAATGCAAGAATAACCAATGTCCGATTTTTTGTTCGATATTAAATTGAAGATCTCTTAGCAAATTTAGATCATTTCTTTCAATTTGAGATAATCAAAGAACAACTTTTTAGTTTCGTTACTTTTATAAATTTCTGAAACTTAATTTCCTTCAAAAATAAACATATAATTATATTTTAAAATTTTAAAATAGTTTTTCATTACAATCTATTATAGACTTCAAGTAAAGTTCCACTTCTGGAATTATTTAATGACCAAAAGGGGAGGTGCACAATTAGATGTCATAGCAGTCCTAAATACAAAATTTCAACTTTCTACAGATTACCGTTTTTAGTTATGCGAGATATGTACGTACACACGTCTCGACAAAATTAGTCAAAATGGATTCAGAGATGATCAAAATGAATATCTGAATTTTTTTTTCGATTATAATACTTCCTTTACCATGTCGGGGAGACCGGTGTCAATTGTAACAGGTGTCAAATGTAACAAGGGTAGGTAATAGGGCGATCTTTTCGAAGTAGATTAAAACGCGCTTGGAGAGTGAAGCAGAAAGAGTCATAGCTCTTGGTTATTTAGTGTAAGTACATACGCGCAAATACGGCGTCTGTTTCTGACGAATGTCTATAAATCGACAAAAAAGTAAATACAGGTAGTTACACACATTCTAAAACACTATAAGTGATCTGCTCGGAAATATTTCAAGTTAAGGGTCAGTTTGTGAGTTATATCTGCTTTTATTTTTCATTAAAAAATATTTCGAATTATTACCTAATAAATACAAAAAAGCAAATAATATCTTTATAAGTGAAGCGGTGTCATTTGTAACACATACCACGGTGTCGATTGTAACTTGTTTAATAATTAAGTACAGTATTGATCATGATAAAAATTACAAGAAAAATCACTGGTATCGAAAACATAAAAGAAGAAGAGCAAAAAAAAAAACGAAAAACACTTCCGAAAGTCGCAGATTACTCTCCAGATAGCTCCGATGAGGAAACTCTCTGATATGTATTGGCCCATATTTTTTGAGCACAGGAGATTGGTTGCAGTGGCGTAAATGTAAAATCTGGACACCGGGCAAGTTAAATTGTACGAAGAAAGACCTATTTTATGTTTACCTAAACTGCAATTTTGTTAGCGACTAAAGGCATTGGTCAAAATGGCCCATATCACCAACAGAATATATATTTTGTTTGCTTTTGAGTCGTCTGAATTTTGTATTTTCTGAGGTAATAAATAAATGTTTATTTTTTCAATAATTTCTTCTTTTATCTGTTATTCTATCTTATTACATCACTGTTAAAATTTGTTACAATTGACACTGGCCCTGTTACTATTGACACCAGTTAGGTGTCAATTGTAACATTTGTAATGCCTGACTAAAAATCCTTATACTTTTATATTTGTCACATTTTCAAAAGTTCAAAATTCAAAATATTCCCTACGGTGGGTAGATTCTCATATAGGTATGGTGACCATAGGTACTTATTTAAGTAGGACAGTACTTTCTTTAGAAAAAAAGTCCTACTGTCCTTAAGACAATAAAAAGTACGTTAAAATGTACTACTTTTAAAAGAAATGGGACAATGCTAGTCGTGTGGCGACAAAGTTGCTTTAGGTCGCCGTCACACGGTACATATCAACTTACTTATCAGCTGAGACATCTAGGCGCTGTAGTCAGTATTCTGTTGACGGACGAAATTTAAACTAGGAACTATAGGGCGCGAGCAGACACGTGACTCGAGCGACTTTGACGTGCTTGGAATCAGCTGATTTGTGTGCGCATGTCATTTTGACAAGAACAATGTCACGTTGACAAGACCAATGTTTTGATTTATTTTGATTTTTAACTGCTAAAATGTTATTATTTTTAATTTCATATGTTTTACTGCCTAAAAATTGTAAAATAATAACACTTAAAGCAGTTCAAAATTAAAATAAGTCAAAAAATTGGTACTGTCAACGTGGCATTGTTCTTGTCAAAATGACATGCGCACACAAATCAGCTGATTCCAAGCACGTCAAGGTCGGTCGAGTCACGTGTCTGCTCGCGCCCTATATAGCTTCACTCATTTGACACTTCTCAGTTTACGTCGTTTACGTGTTGAGTTGTCATTTGGTAGTAGTGTAGCGTGCGTCTATACATACTATATTATTATTTATTACTTTTATTAATGTGCCTACTTTACACAAGTATAGGAAAGCAATTAAAATGGCTCCACCTCGAAGAAAGTGCTATTTTAATTCAGAGTTACAAAAGGAGTATCCGTTCATGAAAATGAAATCGAATGTTTCTCCTCACATTGTTTATTGTGAATTTTGTAAAAGCGAAGTGAATATTTCAAACAGTAGTCGTAGCAATATCAAAGCTCATTTAACGAAAAGTAAGCATCGCTTAGCTGCAAGTGCAGCAGCGACAAGTAACAAGTTACAGATTTTTTTTAAAAAAGATGAGGTCAGTTCCGAAAATTTGCTTATTGTGGCTAAAGAAGGTACAGTTGCCTACTACACAATAAGACACATGCAAAGTTTCAGATCTTTAGACTGCACTTCTAAACTTATTGCTTGTTTATTTGAACCAAAATTTATGTCAGCAAGAACAAAATCTGAAGCAATTGTAAAGAATATTTTTGCAAAGGAAGCAAAATCAAGACTTGAAAATGCTTTGCAAAAAACTCATTTTGTTAGCATTACTATCGATTCCTCAAATCATAACGAAATAAAGATTGTTCCAATACTTGTACGTTATTTTGATTATGGAAAAGGCATACAAGTTAAACTACTTCAATTACGTGATTTACCTGGCGAAACATCGGAACAACTAAACGATTATGCCTTCAACACTTTGACAGAATTTAACCTCATCAATAAGTGTGTCGGTTTATCAGCAGATAATACTAATACAAATTTTGGAGGTAGTCAAAGAAGAGGTAAAAATAATTTATTTTCTAAATTAAATAGTTCATGTGGCAACTGTATTATTGGCATTGGTTGTGTGGCACATATTTTCAATAATTGCATTCAAAATGCCACTGACTCGTTACCAATAGACGTGGAAGTTATTGTTGTTAAGATATTTAAACATTTCTATATTTATACAGTTAGAGTGGCACAATTAAAATCCTTTTGTGAAGAAGTTGATGTTGAATATAGAAAAATGTTATCTTTTTCAAAAACAAGATTTTTAAGTTTAATGCCAGCAATTGAAAGAATCATAAAAATGTACAAACCACTACAGTCATATTTTCTTTCTTTGGACAACTGCCCTACAATTTTGAGACAGTTCTTTGAAAATCCTGTTGGGGAAACTTGGATGTGGTTTATTCACAATGTGTCTTCACTATTTCATCAAGCTATTTTGAATGTTGAAGGCGACAAAGTATGCGCAACTGAAGCTGCTGTGGAATACTTTAGTCTGAAGGAAAAACTAGAAAACCGCTTAAATGAAGTATTCCTGCCAGTTAAAGTGAGAGAATTTCTTAGTAAACTTGAAAATATGGACAATAAAGAAAATTATCGTCAAGAATTTTTTAACACTGTAAAGGAATTCTATTTAAATTGTGTAAATTACCTGGAAAATTGGACAACAAATCTATCAGAATTAAAACTATTTGAATGGATACGTTTAAGAAAAGAGGTAACGTGGAATGAAATTATCCTTTCATGTGAGGCTTGTAGAAAATCAATCGGTGATGAAATGAACGAAGATGCTTGTTTTGACGAATTTAGCATATTAAAAAACTTTGCAACAAATGAAAAAATTACATACTGGAATTCTCAAAAAACTTCCACTGAAAATCGGTGGTTGGAATTTTTTAAGTACTTCGCAGCTATTCCTTATCAAACCCCACCAAGAAATTTGAAAATGATATGTGAATTTGTTCTCTGCCTCCCAGGTACAAGCACAGCTGATTATTATATTTTGCATACTTTCTATTCAAATATTAATAAATTGCATTTTCAGGAACAAGCGCATCTATTGAGCGATTATTTTCAAATATAAATAAATACTGGACTTCTGAAAAAAACACACTAGCTCTCCCCACGTTACAAGCTATAATGCAGGTGTACATTAATTTCGACGAAACTTGTAAGGAAATGTTTCAATTTTTAAAATCGAATCCAAAATTGTTAAAGGAAATATTAAGCTCAGAGAAATACGACTGGAGCAAGCATAAGCCATCTACTTCCACATCAAGTAATTCTGTGTAAATATAAAAAAGTAATTAAACTTAATAAATAGTTATCATTGAGTTATAATTTCCAGTGTCCTTTTTTTCCTCAGAAAATTATGGTCACCATACATATAGGTAATTTAAAAATTTCGAAATGTAACGTTAACTCCTGAAAATTTTTGTAACAATTGACACCGGTCTCCCGTACAAGGAAGTACAAAGGTACTAATTTGCTTTTGCTAAGAGCTTTTCAATAAAACATTCATTAAGTGTTTTTTTAGATTTTTTTTTCAAATTCATATTAAAGTTTACGGCGGCAGTAAACTGTTATTTAAATATTCTGCAGCAACTATAGCACCGTGTGTTAATAGATAATATAACATGGCGCATATTTATGTTCAAAGCGTTTTTATGGAGCGCCCTTTTACATTATATTCTTATTAGGAGTATGCCCCATAAAAGCGCTTTTATTATAAAAGACGGGCCATGATGGTCAATTGAAATATATTTTATTTTTCTTTTCTTTTTTTGATTTTTTTTTTCATAGTGTGTGAAACCCCCTCTGCGACATTTATAAACGACTGTACTCAAAAAATAATTGAAAAATCTGTCATATACACATATGTATCTATATCGCTCTTATTCTCGCACACTAGGTAATATCACAATAAACAGTCACCTTGCATGTTGCGACAGGACTGCGTATGGACGTCCGTCGTAGCTCAGTTCACCCGTAGTGGATCACTGCAAAGAAAACAAAAAACGAACTTAAAACAAAAGCAAGACAAGGGTGTATCAAGGTGATATTGTTAGTGCAGAACTGCAAACCAAATGTGAGGAGAAAAGGGTGAGAAATAGAAGAAAAAAATGGTGAAATAGATTATGAATGATTGTTATTTTATTTTTAAAATCGATAATGTTTCATTTATTTAGTTAGTTATCAGTTATTTTTTATTTTAATATAAATTTAATCTGGATATACTATAGAATAAGACAACAGACAAACTCAGTTGTCCAACAAGCTAAAATAAATTCTAAAGCTAATCCAAAAAATCTGACGTGGCACATAAACTCTCGCCAGATATTTTACCTGGTTGTACGCATAACACAATATGTTATGTGTATCTTAAAGGTGTACATAGGAGATTAACATGGGAAATCAGTTTTATTCAATTTCCGGCTCGCCTAATTATTTTAAGCAAAAACGCGCCAAATAAAAGTTTTAGGGCATAAAATTCTGCATCTAAATCAATAAACAGAATTACCTTTACATATTTTATAACGACAGAAATTAATTATGAAAATGTCGAAAATTACGTTGAAAATATCGACAGCCATGGAATTGAACAAAAAATAAATAAATGCTTGACGTTTTATCTGTCACAACGTGAGTTAACTTATTTGACGTTTCTGATAATTTGATAAAACATCAAGCATTTATTTATTTTTTGTTCAATTCCATGGCTGTCGATATTTTCAACGTAATTTTCGTAATTTTCATATTTAATTTCTGTCGTTACAAAGCATGTAAAGGTAATACTGTTTATTGATTTAGATGCAGAATTTTATGCCCTAAAACTTTTATTTGACGCGTTTTTGCTTAAAATAATTAGACGAGCAGTAAATTGCAAAAAACTGATTTCCCATGTTAATCTCCTATGTACACCTTTAAGACAGACACACGGTATATATATATATATATATATATATATATATATATATATATATATATATATATATATATATATAATTCTCACATAAATTTGCAAAAACTTTGGGATATTATAATATAAATTATGTACAATACATACATTTTCTTTATATTCAATATCCTGAAATTTTCTTTTTTTACTTTCCTTTCTTTATATTTGTCATTTTTTCGCAAATTCCTTTTATATTCTATTTTACATATATTCTTTTGTGTTTTTGACTTTTTTACCTCCCGCTAAGAGAGGTATTGAATTCATGCTAAAAATCGCATATCCAAATAAGCACTTTTAAGGTCCCTAGAATCTGATTATAATATTTTTACGATGATGTAAAATTTTAAAAAATACCGGAGAAAAAAATATTAAACTTTTGCAATATTTTCTTCCCGCCTTTATTGCGTACATAACATCAACCATGTGCGAATTAGGTCTCAACATACGTGCCCAAAACGTGCTTCATAGAAAGAGACAGAAGCAAAACACGTCCACCTGTTTATGTTTACATAATTTGCTATTTGCGAATAGGGGATTACAGCTCAATCGAATTAAGAGAAATTAGTAAAAAATAGTGAAAGTATATGCTTAATAATGAATATTAATAAAGAAATAAAATGATATAATTGAAATACTTCGAAAATAAGGGAGTTTTAGCTTTAGCAGTTCGTCACTCATATGAAATCCATATATATATTATTTTGATTGGCGACTCAAAGACCACCTATAAACATATAACGAATACCGTGTTAGGGGAAGAGCCTACTACCAATGGAAATAGAGGAATTCAAATAGCGGAGGCGTGGCTATCTGTCCAGTAGTGCAATTCTCAAACAGTTTTTATTTGAATATAATTATGCATTAAACTTAATAATTTAAATACATTTCCAATTATAAATAATGTCGACTTGTACAGTATAATAATATTCATTTATTTTTTATAAATATAATTTAGAAATAGCATATATTTCAAGAACATTTAGGTCCACGAAGAAAATAGTAGGACTATAACTCGCTTATTAGTACGAATTTTTTCACCGGATTTTCACCGACAGTCTTAGTTTTACATATTATTTTCCCGTGACCTCTGGTGTCCCTCAAGGATCTCATCTAGGACCACTCCTTTTTATCATTTTCATAAATGACATCAGCAACATTTTCGAAAACTCTAATTTTATTATGTATACTGACGATCTTAAGGTGTACAGTGAAATAACTTGTATTTCAGATTGTTTTTCTCTTCAAGCTGATCTCGACAGGTTAAATAACTATTTAATTACTAATGATTTATCTGTCAACCATAGTAAGTGTTCATGCATTTCTTTCTCTCGAAATAGAAACAATTTTGGATTTCAATACAGAATTAGTGGAAATGTTATCAATTGTGTATCTCAAGTAAAGGATCTTGGAATCATATTAGACAAAAAAACTCATGTACGATATTCACATTGACACTGTTGTAAAGAAAGCATATAAAATGCTTGGATTTATATTAAGGGTTGGAGCACATTTCAAGAATTACAACACTCTCGTTCAACTTTATTACTCACTTGTTCGCTCGCAATTAGAATTTGCTGTCGTATGTTGGTCCCCTCATTACCAAATATACATTAACAGAATTGAAGGTATCCAACGTAAATTTATTTCTGCTTTAAATTGGAAATTTCCAAATAATGCTATCTCTCTTGTTACTTTACAAAAACGTAGAGAAGTACTTGATATGACATTTTTATACAAAATTGTAAACAATTATATAGACAGTCCCACTATTTTAAGTAAAATATCTTTGCGTGTACCTTCCTATGCCACTCGTTCTGTTGAAACGTTTTCTACTAAAAGATATAAAACCAACGCAGCTATGTTTTCTACAGTGAATCGATTAATGTGTACTTTTAATAATATGATCGCTATTTATAATGTACCTGATATTTTTAACTGTTCGCTATTTATGTTTAAATCTTTCTTAAAATATGTTTTCTCGCATTCCTATTCAAATCGTTAGATTTTATTTTTTGAATTCTCCTTACACTCATGTCTAGCTAGAAACTTATATTTTTTTTTGTGTATATTGATACTGTGCTGTACTATTATTGGGCCTTGGCCTGTTGTACAGCCTTCTTTCTAAATAAATAAATAAATAAATAAATAAATAAATAAATATACGTTCAGATGAAATTATATAAAAAAAATGGTGGAATCCCCTATTGACATTGAATTTGACGTTTCAATATCAAATATAGAAGCATACGTTCATGTTGCAAACGTCATCGTATTGCGGGCGATTTAACTAACGATAAATTTAATATCAGTACAAAAAAATATGCTATATTTTATTACTTTTATTACATTAATAGTAATATTGCTTGTATAATATTGTAGTAATGTGGAAAAATCATTAGATTTCAACATAACTAAACTCCCCCATTTAGGCCCGGTTTTTCCATCTGTGGATGAAGTATCAGTCATATTGATATTTTCATTTTATGTGGCAATTAAATTAACTAACACTTTATGCAGAGATGGAAAACCAGGCCATATACTTTCGGAACAAAAATTCAGAAAAAACTAAAAGCAACTGTAACAACAGACCAATCTAAATCCAAAGATCCTGCTCGCTCTAGGATCTAAACAAATGCTGACCAATTAAGTTTTGAAAAATAACGTGTAGTTTTGTCTATTTCTATATAGTGAGCAGTTAACTAGCACTGTTACTTCTCTGTCAATGTTTATGAAATATTGGAGAAAAATCCTTCAAATAAAAGATGCAAACAAATATTTGGAGTATTTTTAATCCATAAACGATTGACAGATAAAAAACAATGCTAGTCAAATGCTCGCTAATCAGCATTAATCAATTAGTCATACAACTGGTGTTTTTCTAATTATATATTCCATTTTTGGCTCCCGCTTGTAAAAATCAAAAAAATTGTCTCTAATAAATAAAGCAGTGGACGATACATTATCCATAATTAGATGAACCCGCAGTCCTAACTCAATCAGAGCGAAACCTCCCCAATTAAGTTTTGATTGAAATCCCTATAATAATTAATGTTTCACGCGATAAATTTATGGCAGACCAATGGAAAATAAATTCAGTTTGTTTAACTTACGTTTTATGTCATACATTTGCACAAAAAGTTAATTACGAAAATGCAAATATTTCATTAATTGACAGGATCTCATTTCTGGTTGAGCTTTATGAAAATTTGCAACGAAAGCACTAGCAAAGCACAGCTTTCATTGCAGAGTAATTATTGCCAAGTATGAGTGCTTGTTTTTCATTATATTTATGAGTTTTTATTCCGAACATCTATGATGTGTCCCGTCAATTCCATGTTTAAAATAGCTTTAAGTAAAGTATCACTTCCGATTGATCTTTTCTAAACAAAATCAAATTTGTTGTTCCAATAAATAGAAAAATCTGTAATACAAATTTTGGATTACATTCTATTATGTTTTTGTACGAAAATCTGTTAAGAGCTCCAAATAGTCAAAATCAAATTATACACGAGTTTTAAATACCAAAAGTTTTATCATATATAATATAATAAGTGGTAAATTTTTTCCAGAAAATTTTTCAGATTGTTACGAGAGCTGGTTGCTTAGCAATTTATTGAGTGACATTGACAAAAAAATCACGAGTTGTCAAACGAGTGATTTTTGATCAATGTCACGAGATAAATTGGCAACAGCCTCGAGTAAAGCAATCGGAAATTTTTTCCAGGATAAAATTTAACCACGAATCGTATTCGGATGACTATTTCCAAAATAATAATCAGGTACTGATCATTTATATATTCTTTTTCTTGACAAAAATCTTCTAACTTTTATTGTGTTTTGAGGTGTTATATTTATGTTTGCTTTTTCAACGTTTCAAATAGATTCCTGTACAAATCGACTCGTTTTTAATAAAAACTGATAACACTGAAAATATACACACTTTGACAGGTATGTAAACAATATGTTTCTAAAACGTGAAAAAAATTTCACTTATCAAAACTCACTTACTTGCAAAAATACATCTTATTGGCTTAAAGGGTACGATAAAATTTTTGTGACGGTGTTTTGTCGAAATGAAACTTGGTAACTGGGTAGATTCCTGAATTTGGATTGGCTTATAAATTTATGAATGGAATAGTCATGTTTTAATATATCTTGTCAAGAAAATCTGTTTATAGCTTTCTGTAAAGTACTACTTCGGTTTATCAATCTGAGAAAAAATGTAATATGCCGTTTTCATTAATATAAAAGTCTTAGATACCAAATTTGAAAAGTTTTGATTGTATCAATATATTTTTCACAAAAATATGTTCAGAGCTTTAAATAAAGTACCACTTCCGGTTTATCAATTTTAGCCAAAATCTAATATCTTGCTCTCCTTCATATAAAAATCTTAAATACCAAATTTGGCAAGTTTGAGAATATATCAATATATTTTTCACGAAAATCTGTTCAGAGCTTCAAGTAAAGTATCACTTCCGGTTTATTAATTTCAGCCAAAATCTAATATGTTGTTCCATTTCATATAAAAGTCTTAAATACTGAATTTAAAAAGTTTTTGAATATATCATAATATATTTTTCACGAAAATCTGTTCAGAGCTTCAAGTAAACTATCACTTCCGGTTTATTAATTTTAGCCAAATTCGAATATGTTATTCCCCTTAGTATGAAAGTCTTAAATACTAAAATTGAAAAGTATTGGATTATATTTTAATATAATTTTTCATTAAAAACTGTTATGGGCTTCAAGTAAAGTATCACTCCCGGTTGTCCAATTTTACCCAAAATCTAATATATAATATGAGAAAACTTAAATACGGAAAATAGAAATTTTCGGAAGTTTATTGTTGTAAGACAGACGCAGACATCATCGTAAAAATAGTAAAAACGTGTTGTGGGGACCCTAATACGTGCTTATTTACTGAAAACTCACCATCGAATTTTTGGCACGATTACATTACCTCTCTTACCTACGGTATGACGAGAGGTAAAAATTACGCAAAACAAATGCTGCCATCTTCAATTTACTCTCTTCCCCTAACCCTATTCCACCGCTTGCGAATATTCTATTGTTGCTTGCCCTATTTTTTATGAATTTATTGTCAAATTTATTTATTTCAAGCTCTTTTGGTCAAGTCAAAGTTACATTACAAAAAATATTCCCTTGTATAAACGGTATTTCTAACCATTTTTTCGTATACAATATTGTTAAAACAATACCAGAATATGTGGCTAACATTTCGTTGTATTTTTAATGGAAAACATTTTAAACTAAATCTTGAATATTTTCCAACGAGGAATGTAAATATCCTTCAGCAAAAAATTTCATCTGATTCGCGTTTTGTAAATTAATCATTCGCTCGTTTTCAAACAAGAGAGAGGTATTTATTAGGAAAATATTTGCATCAAAATTGAAAAGTATTCGTTACAGTTAATTAAAAATGTTAATTCCAGACGTTAATTTGCGAAGGGCTCTACCTGAGCAAATTACTTTCGGAAGAGGGCAGTTTTAATGAATGTATAAAAAGATACTCATCTAATATTACGTCTTGCAGTCGCTGTAATTATTTTCTTTGCCCTGAAATTGTACGTTATAATTATTTGGAGACTTACTACAATACCAAATTTACAAAAACTTAACCAATTATTATAAGTAAGCAGATATTATGTCACAGTAATTTGACGGCCAGTGAATAAGAACGACAAATCAAATCAAACGTGGTTTTTCATTGTCTAACCTAAAAATTTAGACATTCTTATATTTTCGGCATTTGGAACAAATAAGGATAGACAAAATACACATAGTTGGAAAGCTAAAAAATCTGGTGTGGCCAACACTATACCTCCCGCCATATACAGACCGAATCACAAGAAATATTATTGGCAGTTTATTTCTTAAAATATAGTCTAATCTAATCCAAGAAACTACCATTTTTGATAAGAAAATTAAGTTTAAATTTTAAATACCGGGGTAGGATAGAATTCACTAATCCAAAAATGAGGATTAGCTTAAACTTTTTTGTGAATCGTTAATTTTTATTAATCGAAATACATACCTACACATTTACTCACGCTGGAAACTGTACTGATTTCCTTTCCCATTGTTCTATTTACTTTTTTCTTTTTAAAACGTTGGTTACTATTATTAATTTGAAATGATTAGTTCTTTGACAATGACATTTATCTGTCAGTTACATATATTTGAATAACTGCGTTTTGTTTTGTTTTTTTTTTAAAGCGTAGGCTCCGGGATTACAATTATAGATAATTTTATAAATTTATCCATAAAATATGTACAAAAACCTCGAAAATATTTATATTTCGCTATTAAATTCTTTCTTCGAGCTTTGTAAATCAAAGCGGCCCAGAAAATTTCTCATATGGGCGCAAGACATCATAAGTATACTCAGTCTTTTAATGAAATAAACTATATACCTATTAGGATAGATATGTTACCAGTCAGCCAAACCAAGTTTTTAAATGAATAATGCTTTAGATTATAGCTATTAACATACCTAGGATTGTTATGATTATCATAACTGACGTTTGAAATCCGAGCTCGTAGAGCGAGGATTTTAAGACATCTAAGGCTTGTTATGATTCATAACATCCGTGGTTTGTTCAATAGTTTATCGATTTCAGAAAATCAAGACATTATTAATAAAGATTATTTTTTGAAATTCTCATTAATGTTACTTTCAGAATGCCATGATAAACAGTACAATATTTTGACATTTATATCAATATGACAAATATTAAAATTATGTGATTTATTTATCATGTTATTATAAAGTAAACTGTGTTAAGAACGATATTTTAACGTTATCTGTTTGTATTAATGAAGAGCATTATAATTTCATTTGATTTTATTTTCATTTTGTAGACTGTTGTTGACAAGTCAGTATGGTAATAATATTACCATACAGATACAGTTATTACTTAGTTACCAGCCTACTTTTGTATATATAAACAAGGGTTTAATATCCTGAAACCGGTAAATATGTTTTTCTTCAAGCGTATTATAATATTCATATTATGCTACTGTACACACACTATAGAAGTTGTTCATTGTCTTACTAGTACAAAAATCTTGTTATTGTTGTACTAGTAAAAAAATGTTAGTGTCTTAGTTCACCGCTGGCGGCGGCAGTTGTCACAGCAACACACATTATATTGAAAATTGTTATTTGACAGTTGTATCGCTTTTGTTTTGTATTGTACATAGCCAGCTTTGGCTGAAATTGCAAATACTACAATTAAAAAATTCCAAAAATAATGTCAAAAAATTCTTTAAAACACTTGAAGAAAAAATAGTATATGTCATTCGGAGTAGAACGTCCTTTTTGTGTTTTACCCAGCTTGCCTAGCCTCGGCTAGCGCCTCGGCCGCAATAGCTGGGTTCAACACAAAAAGACCGCTTTCTACTCCTAATAACATAATGTACTATTATTTCATAAATTGTTGAAATTTTAAAATTCTTAAATATTTTTTTACCTTCCGTCACCTTTAAGTAAGGAAGGTATTGTCTTTGGTCAAAAAATTCGGTGGTGAGTTTTTGATGAATAAGCACGTTTTAGGGTCCCTAGAATACGATTTTACTATTTTTACGATGATGTCTGTATGTGTGTGTGTGTATGTATGTATGTGTGTCCGTGTGTGTGTGTGTGTGTGTGTGTGTGTGTGTGTGTGTGTGTGTGTGTGTGTGTGTGTGTGTGTGTAACAAAATTTTCGTCTACGATAACTTCCATACCACAATTCTAAAAATTATAATTCTTTCGTATTTCTCTTCGTTACATCCATGCTAGAATTGGACAACCGGAAGTACCCTCATTTGAAGATTTTAACAGTTTTTCTTGAAAAAACTATGTTAAATATCATTTTTTCACATTTAATGTTATTATAAATATTAAAGAATATCTTATTTTCTATACGATTGGATTGCATTTTATACCTAATATTAAATGGATATAGAGTTAAAAAATTATAAAGAAATTAAATTTCATAAAGTAGCCATAGCTGTGGAAACAGCTACTATATTAAGAAAATTTTGATTAAAAGATTTCAGTGTCAAGTGAAATTGACATAGTGTGTTTGTCTTATAATTTTACTGGAAATAGGTATAGGATCTTTTGCTTTCTGTATGGAATTTGTATAAAATACATACAACTGCTTTAAGGTAATGTACAAGAAATAATAATAATAAATCTTTTATTTCTGCAGATACATTACACTGTATATAGAAAACGTCACAAAATAATAATTTTCTGTATGAAATTTGCATAAAATACATGCAACTGCCGGAAGGTAATGTACAAGAAATAGAATATTTAATTTAGCAAGGAACTTTCCGTATGAAATTTGTACAAAATACATAGAACTGACGGAAGGTAATGTGCTGGCCACATCAGATTTTTTTCTATAAAAAGGATGGCTTGCCGTTCCTAAGCTTGGCCGCCCTTGTTCTGGGAACAAAATGAACACCCGGTAGGAACGGGCCTGCCTGGACACTCTATATATCATCAGAGTATAAAAATATATCGTTACCAATAATAGACACAAAACCGTCATGACATTTTGCTTGCTATATGCCATGATATATTATATTTTCAATATTAGTATTCACCCTGTGTGCCTAGTATATAATATATGTAATATTCTATTCAATCTCATATTATATTCTCATCTCGTATGGCGGTGCCTCTAATTGCTCTCCCAATTCAAAACTGTTTCCCGCGCTTCCTGGACAATGTTTCGTTACAGGATCACGAATCACAATAAAATAAACTCGGCCAATTAACGCAGCTGCGTCCAGAGTGCGCCCCGGGAATATTAAGGAGCCTCAGTCCCGAGAACTTAACACATGCGACGCATGGCGGCCAGAGGAGGGAAGGGATTATAGGGATCACTATGAGATAGACAAGGATAGAAAGGGTTACTTTGTAAAGGAAGGACCGTCTCAGACACACGAGATGTAATTTAATTAATTTCTGAATTGATTCGTTAAGCCAACAAAAAAATCTGATGTGGACAGCACATAACCTCTCGCCAGATATGATACCTGGTTGTACGCATAAAACAAAAAATATTTTTGAATATAAATACATATATTCATGTCTCACTTCAAAATAATTCTCACATATATTTGCAAAATCTATGGGATATTTTAATATAAATTATGTACAATACATACATTTTCTTGACATTCAATATCCTGAAATTTTCTTTTTCTACTTTTCTTTTCTTTTTCTTTATATTCGTCATTTTTTTGCAAATTCCTCTTATATTCTTTTTTACGTATATTCTTTTGCGTTGTTGACTTTTTTTATTTTCATAATGATGTACAAATATTTTTGACAGTAACATTTATGTGTCAATTACAAACAGTTGAATTTCTTGCCTTGAAGTAGTTTGACCTGACATTTTTTACATCAAATTATTTTATATGCATTTCTTTATCTCTAAATCTATAGAAGATATAATAATGAATTTATATTTATCGAATAAAGAATTTAACGTTTAGATGATTTTTTTTCTTGTAACTACTACTTCCGGTTGTCCAATTGTTACCAAAACTTAATCAACTCTTCCATTATTGTTAGATTGAGGAATCCGTAGTTAAAAATGTCTTAAGTCTTATAGTATTTGAGAAATCGTGGATCCAACATCCACACACACATCGACACACACACACGCACACACACACACACACACACACACACACACACACACACACACACACACACACACACAAACACACACAAACACACACATACACACACACAAACACACACAAACACACACACACACACACGCACACGCAATCATACACACACACACACACACACACACACACACACACACACACACACAGACAGACACACAGACAGACACAAACACAGACAGACACAAACACAGACACACACAGACACACACACACACACACACACACACACACACAGACACACACAGACACACACACATGCATACACACACACACAGACACACACACACACACACACACACACACACACACACACACACACACACACACACACACACACACACATCATCGTAAAAATGTTATAATCGGATTCTAGGGACCTTAAAACGTGCTTATTCAATAAAATCTGCATATGCGATTTTTAGCGAGAGATAAAAACAGTAGGTACTTTTACACAAGGAGAGATTTTTTGTAATTCATCTAGATATATAACAAATATTATGTGATAAAAGATCCCCTATTTTTTCTTTTTTTTTGCACTTAACGGCGAAATAATAAATATTTTCATTTTATGACGTCACAGCCATGGATGACATACATCCTAGTTCTGTAGTTTGCGACGGCAGAGACGAAGATAGTAAACGTTGTCTGATCCTCTCTACTCGTTCAGTATGGCAGAGATAGCTAATATATAATTCTAGCGTGACCCTCTAATTTCAAAATTATTTCTATGAGAAATGTATTTGATCCGAACTGCAAGCAACAATAAATCACAAGTAAAATAAATAAATAAATAAATGAAATAAAAATACCTAGTTAAGTAGGTTCAATTATTTTTCAAACAATAGGCACACTAAAAATAATTTATTGTACATTTACTCTTGGGAAAATGTATAAAGGGTGACATACTCACGATAAATTAATAGGCATATAATTATATCAGTAATTATTTGAAATATACTAGTGTTCATATAGTAATGCTTTTGTTTCATAAACAAAAATTGGTATTGTTCATTTCATGAGAAATATATCGTAAAACAATAGGCTGTGTTACAACAAAAATTTAATAATATTCGCTTTATTTGATACCAATAAACATAAATATTTTTGTATCTAAACAATGCTTTGTTTAAATTTTATTACTAATGCGAAACGAACCGCGATTATTAATGCATTATTGAATTCTAAATAGCATGTAAAACCATTTATTCGTTTCGGTCTACTAAGAAAATGAAATGTCAGTTATGTAAATAACGTAGTTGGAACATTGTTTAAACTTACATAAAAACAGGGCGTTAAACCCTTAAGTACAACTGTAAAACACCCTGTTGTGTACGTGTACCATTTGAAATAATAAACACAAACATTGTTTACAATATGGGATATGAGAGATTACACAGTGTTTTTAACACTTTGTAAACTTGTCTTCGCGTTTTTCATAACAAAATGAATACTTTACATTTTTTATTTATATAATGAAATTCGGAATTTGTAGTCGACACTTGATAGAACACTACTATTTATTTAAAAACACAACATAAACACGCTTTTTCTACAAATATTTAGTTTTTCAAACAGTAAGTACGAGTTTTAGTCTTTGTCAAATCCAGCAATATAATAATATCCCAGCCGACACATATACCTAGATATATGTATAACGATTATGCGAGATACCTCTTTCGGTATGGTTTCAGTATTCAATTTATCCAAATTAACACGAAAATATCACAAAATCTTTTTTTCTCCGAAACGGTTGAGATACGAGGGCAATTTATAGGGAAGTCTACCTAGCTATGAAAGAAGACATATTGAACTTGAACAATACTTTATTTTTCAACATAACTTCCTTCTAATATTATCAATGAGTTGACAGTTTGTGTGAAATAAATTATGAAAATTTTCGGCTGTCGGGATTCGATCCCGAGACACCTGCCTTGCCGGGATAGTGCTCTACCAACTAAGCTGTTGGCTGCTCTCCTCTCGATGGCTGAACAATCTTTCACTTTATTTCATATATACAAGCTGTTGATTCATTGTTAATATTAACAAAATGACAATTTTGAATTTTACTCTTGATATCCTCTGAAAAATATCTGCAAAAATCGGGTGTCCCTCTGGGTTCAGTCTTTGGACCACTACTGTTTAATATCTTTATAAATGATGTATCAAATATAATAGATGTTGAATTTTTGATGTACGCTGACGATTTAAAAATTTATTCAAAAATTTCAGAAATAGAAGACTGTAAGAATCTTCAATGTAACTTAGATAGAGTGCACCAGTAATGTTTGGAGAATAATCTGCACTTAAATATTCAAAAATGTAATGTGATGACTTTTTCAAAGAAACGTGAACCGTTTCATTTTAATTATGTTTTAAATAATTCTACATTAGATAGACCATCCTCTTTTAAAAATCTAGGTGTTGTTTTTGATCCAAAACTACGGTTAAATCACCACATCTACGAAATCATTGCAGTTGCATACAAATCTCTTGGATTCTTAATTAGAAACGCTCACGTATTCGAAGATATTTCTATTCTTCGTCTCCTATATGTATCCCTAGTACGTCCTCACCTGGAATATGCTTCTGTTCAACGCAAATTCTTAAAATGGGCTACATATATTGTTGAGGGATCTTATCCCGCCAGAGAATTACCACAAGAACAATTATTAAGTTCTTTTAATATTGACTTTTTGGATGCGAGAAGAAGTCTCCATGCAACATTCTTCCTTCAAAAAATAGTAATTTCTACTATTGATTGTCCATATGTTCTAAACAAATTATGCTTTCACGTCCCTCGACCATCAGCAAGAAGTAAATCCACATTCCATCTTAATGTTGCACGAACAATTTCCCTTCAAAAATATCCGTTGCATCAACTTATAGCATGCTACAAGCATTTCGAAGACCATATAGATCTATTCCATCATGATATTAATTACTCCGACTACTATTGCTATTTAATACACAATATATGTATATATATATATATATATATATATATATATATATATATATATATATATATATATATATATATATATGTTCTGTTTTCCTTACCTTAGAACTGGACGTGAGCCTGTTCGGTATTGTAATAAATAAATAAATAAATAAATAAATATCCAGCATGAAATTAGATCATATACCTCTCCCAGTCTGTCTGCTTAATCTAGTATTTAACTATCTTTTTTTAGTCGATAAGAATTTAAAGAAGATTGGAAATAAGTCAATCCTAATTTCAATCTGCTGAGATAAACTAATATGATTTTTCAAGTCATAATATACTTTAAGCCGCTTGAATTGTCGAAATAAACGTAGTCAATAATAGACTCTGAATTTAACTGCTTCACTAATTGAATGGTAAATATGTCCTACTTCCAAAAGTGATTTTCCTTCCCGTTGGTAATTTTGTGTGTGAAAAAGCATTACGGTGGTTGGGCGTTGACTTAACTTCACACTCTGGGAAGCAATGTTTCCGTCAACAGTTTGTTCGGCTGCTGTTCTCGCATCTCGGCCAGCGACTTGCGGACGTGGATAAACATTGTAGCCCTTGTTTTCTCACTGTCTATGGGCCATATGACAAGGGCTGCAGAGGTTACAGATGTTTATCCAGCCACCGATCATCCACAGACAGATTCTCAATAAGGGAGATTTCACAATTCAAGACAAGATTTTTGAAACTGCAGTTTTAAATACCAAGACATTATTTCAAACAGTTTTACCGACTTGTCTTCAGTGGCGGATTTGCCCTAAGGCCCAGTAGGCGCGGGCCTAGGGCGGCCAGATATTAAGGGCGGCAAAACGTGCCAAAAAAACTCACTGATGATAACAAGATTAACAAGAAATAAATCAAATCCAAAGTATCTTAATATATTAAAGGCTCGCGTACCTTATGATTATAATCTTCCTAAATCACTATTTTTGCGTATTCAAAGTATAAATAATTTCGTACATATAAAATAGTTCGTACGTTTAGTTTAATATAAAGTGATCTAGGAAGAATAAGAAGGTATAGTCTGTTCGCTCCTAGCTGAAACAAGCCGATAATTTATTACCCCAATAGTTATTACCACAAACCATAAACCACTTTCTTGAGCCTTTGTTCATCAAACGGCGGTCAGTTGTAAATGGAGTGTTGAACAAAGATTGTATTCAGTTCGTTTTGATATATGCGTTTGTAAATTTTTAAGAGAATTTTTTGAAATTATTTTGAAATGTATTTACAGCTAGGTATTATCATTGAATAGGTATAATTAAGAATTACCTGGAAAGACGTTTTCGGCTAATGACATTGTTTTCGGGTTTGGCCATCATCATAATTTGTAGGAATTATTTTATCTACTATTCATTTAAGTCACCCTTGATTGAATTTCGTTCCTTTATAATCCTGGTTTTCTTTCGTCTTAAGTCAGTTTACATGTAACATTAGTTAGCAGCGGTTGTAAGTGAAATTTTAAATATGGAAATGTGGAGGCCCTGGGATGTCGACAATGCTTCTGCCAGTGTTAGTGACGAAGTCAATACCTGTGACACCGATGCCGACGTTGTGCAAAGTGATGAAGACACAAATTGTTTTAAATATTTCATCAACGAACAAACGCAGCAAGTTATATTAAATGTGTATAATCATTTTGTAGAAGTGGATGAAACGAATGCTCTGAAAAGAACTTCGATTGCGACAAAAACGTCTCTCGCATCCGTTCGTCGCATTGTAAAACGAGGAGTTCCAGTTAAAAAACGGAAGAGGACTACTTTTGTACTTTCAAAAATTGGTAATTTTGAAAAAGAAGTCATTGAGAGACTAATTTATGAAGAATATGCCAACAATAGAGTCCTAACACTATCTGAACTTCTCGTCAAATTGAAAGATACTATAAATTTTCCCTATGGAAGAACTTCATTGTATTTATGTTTAAAATCAATGGGATTTTGTTATAAGAACCTAGATAAGAGATTATATATCATGGAATCTGATAGAATAAAAACATTACGAAATGAATATCTAGTCCAGATTAATAAACAAAACCTAAAACCGTTTTAAATGTTTTATTTAAATGTCCAATCATCCCTGAAACCTCGAAAAATATTATAAACTAGCAGCTTTTAGTTAACATTAACCAATTTTCTGAATCAATTCAAAATGGACAATAAAGTAAATTCATTAATTATGTATCTAGTCTATATGATGGGTGCTGAGAAAGAGGCGGCACATGGTCTGGGGCCTAGAGCGGCTAGGACTGCAAATCCGCCATTGCTTGTCTTTATTACGATTTTTATAATTTTATTGCTGAATCCGACAGATTTAATTTTTCTGATTAATTTAAATTAAATTGAGAGGCGCGTGTTCAACTCCAAGGCACAACTTTCTCTGGACACTTAACATTAGGTTTTGGCTGGCATTTACATTGATTTCTCGGACATTCCTGATTCCTGTATATTTTGCGTCGAAGTTCGTCCTCATTTTGAGCTTCCGATCCTACATCGTAAAGTTTGCGAGATAAAAGTGTCCAAAAAACTTCGATGGTACGAGTCTAGGGAAGGTTCGGAGGATTATCTTGTAGTTAGTTTTAATCTATTAGCCAATTTTGATATTGTCTTGCATAGTGACAAGATGCAATATTCGGGGCTATTCTGTAACTTAATCATTATCGAGGTATTCACAACTAGGCACGAAGAAATTCAATAATCAATATGTGTATCTGTAATAATAACCGAGAGATAGAGTGTATTCACTTTTTTGTAAAAAATATCGAATATCTCGAAAAAGAAAAGAGATATCGACCTGTGGTTTTAAAATCTTAAATCTACACCCTTCAAACTAATTAAATACAAATTTTCAGAATTTTTAATTTTTTAAAAATTTCCACCCTTTTTTAAGCCACACCATCCTCATACCCAAAAATGGGTGGGCGGTACAGCTTCAACGACCTCACCAGTAAATTCCTCGTACCAAAAACCATAAGTATATCAATTTTCATCAAAATATTCCAACGGATACATTTATTATTAAACATTCTTTAAAATCGTCAAAAACTGAAAAAATCGCAAGGGGTACACCTTAGATTTTTTGCGATTTTTGGCCATTTTCAGACTTTTCTTTCTGGAGATTGTAATAGATGTTCAAAAATTATGAAAATTTGTATGCTTATGTAATTTTGCTCGTAGAATCTAATGGCGATATCGCCAGCGGTGTATAATTGACCATTTTTGGGATATGACCCAAAAATGGGCATTTTTGAGCAAAGTTTTGAGGACGAATATCTCGGACACGAAAATAGATATCGACCTGTGGTTTTAAAATCTTAAATCTAGACCATTCAAACTACTTAAATACAAATTTTCAGAATTTTTAATTTTTTAAAAATTTCCACCCTTTTTCAAACCACACCATCCTCATACCCAAAAATGGGTGGGCGGTACACCTTCAACGACCTCACCAGTAAATTCCTCGTACCAAAAAACATAAGTATACCAATTTTCATCAAAATATTCCAACGGATACATTTATTATTAATCATTCTTTAAAATCGACAAAAACTGAAAAAATGGCAAGGGGTACACCTTAGATTTTTTGCGATTTTTGGCCATTTTCAGACTTTTCCTTCAGGAGATTGTAATAGTTGTTCAAAAATTATGAAAATTGGTATGCTTATGTAATTTTGCTCGTAGAATCTAATGGCGATATCGCCAGCGGTGTATAATTGACCATTTTTGGGATATGACCCAAAAATGGGCATTTTTGAGCAAAGTTTTGAGGACGAATATCTCGGACACGAAAAGAGATATCGACCTGTGGTTTTAAAATCTTAAATCTAGACCCTTCAAACTACTTAAATACAAATTTTCAGAATTTTTAATTTTTTAAAAATTTCCATCCTTTTTTAAACCACACCATCCTCATACCCAAAAATGGGTGGGCGGTACACCTTCAACGACCTCACCAGTAAATTCCTCGTACCAAAAAACATAAGTATACCAATTTTCATCAAAATATTCCAATGGATACATTTATTATTAATCATTCTTTAAAATCGACAAAAACTGAAAAAATGGCAAGGGGTACGTACACCTTAGATTTTTTGCGATTTTTGGTCATTTTCAGACTTTTCCTTCAGGAGATTGTAATAGTTGTTCAAAAATTATGAAAATTGGTATGCTTATGTAATTTTGCTCGTAGAATCTAATGGCGATATCGCCAGCGGTGTATAATTGACCATTTTTGGGATATGACCCAAAAATGGGCATTTTTGAGCAAAGTTTTGAGGACGAATATCTCGGACACGAAAAGAGATATCGACCTGTGGTTTTAAAATCTTAAATCTAGACCCTTCAAACTACTTAAATACAAATTTTCAAATTTTTTAATTTTAAAAAATTTTCGACCTTTTTTTAAATCACACCATCCTCATACCCAAAAATCTGATGTGGCCAACACCAAACCTCCCGCTATTTAATTTTAACTGGCAGTTAAGTTAAGAGGCAGTTAAACCAGAGAAGAAAATATGTACAATAATCTGTTTTAATCAGTCATGTTTCAGCATAAAGAAAAACATACACAGGCTTTCGTTTTAAAAACCTTGATTACAAAACATAATTCCCTCTTTTTGGTATCTACCCCTGTGACATGTCCCGACTGTCTGGTATCTCTGACAGGGGTGTCCACGTCACTCGGTCTGTTGGCCACCCCTGTTGGGGCAGTTTTAAACAATCGCTCATAATGAGGGATTGGAGACTGGACCTGTACGTGAAATACGCAACGCATGCGCGTCACCGACTCGCCATTCGTTTGTCACCCGCAATGCCCTGGTTTTGACGCTGTGATCCATGATACTGGATAATATACGGACGTCGCAGGGCCGCAGTGAGAGAGATTTTACAATTTGGAAACGAGAAAAGACAGAAACAGTGTATATACAGTGGCGTAACTAACGGGCCCGCATTGCGGGCGGGCCCCTGGCTTTACAGAGGCCCCAATTTACATGATTTATAATTTTGTTACTACTACGAAATTATGAATTTAATCATTTTTTTGTAGCAATATACAAATTTATTTAGTCCTTTATTTTTTTGAATGTCAATTTCCAAAAATAGCATTGGCTAAGAAGCCCTTTATCCGCTATGTCAAATCAAACTCCTTATTTTCCATCACATTTCGGCCGGTAGAATTTCGATTTCTTGGCAAATATTTTCCTGCAACTGATCCAGAGTTGTCCTTTAAAATAAGCCCATAAAAAGAAGTTTGGGGCTGTCAAATCAAGACATCTGGCGGCCAATGTGTATTACCAGAACGTGGGATTAAATAACGATAAGAGAATGATTTTCGCAAAATTGCTATTATTTAGACTGTATGATACTGATCCATCTTGCTAATACCATATTTTGTCGCATCCAAGTTCTTTTATTTGGGATACCAAAAATGTATGAATTTGTTCGCTGTAAATTTCACCAGTGGACTTTACCACCAATTTCATTTTCAAAAAAAAAAGATACGGGCCAATCACATTTTCATAGTAAATGCCACAACATACAATGACTTTGGTGGGATGTAAAAGTGCCTAATCTTGGATTTTCAAGCTCCAATGTTGGTTATTTTGCTTCTTAACATATCAACTCAGATGTGGGTTTAGTTCTTCATGATGAACGCTACAATTAAAAACGGGCCCAAAAATATTTTGCGGGCGGGCCCCCGAACCCTTAGTTACGCCACTGTGTATATACTTCGTTCCGAATAAGAACAAGGAAATATAAAGTCTCATAAGTATTTCAATTCTTTAATTACTGCGTTCTATTGTATATGTATATAAGTAAAATTCACTCACAGATTTGCGAAAACAAAAATTTCAAAAAAGAAAAACCCTACCGAATATAAGAAATATAAAATATAAGTAATATAAAATATTTTTTAGTTTAAAATAATTATATAGGCACATTGTTCTACTGACCCCCTTAATACTATTTGTTACTGGTTAAACAAATGTTATTTTGATTATTGCTCAAGAATAGTAATTGCATAAATTAGTCCAACAAAAAAATATTATGTAGTATTTTGCGAAGAATAATTATGATTTACTATCAAATATTTTTTATTCATTTGAAAACTACGGTGGAATTTTGAAAGCTGAGTTATTTTTTTACCGATATTCTCCGATGTACTATTAAAATTTAGAAAAAAATCTGGTGTGGCCAACACAATACCTCCCGCCATTTGCAGCCCGAGTCACACAAAAGATTAAGTTAATCCTTATTTTTGGATTAGCGAATTTTACTCTAATTTTGACAGTTTATTACTTAAAATTTAAAATATAGTCCAATCTATCCAAGTAACTACCTTTTTTATAAACTGCTCAACAGTATTAAATCCCAATTACATAGTGGGTTCACATTAACACACATCCATGCATTAGTGGGATTCGAACCCAGATCCCCGAGGGCACTCATGACATTAGGCGTTGCTCTAACCATTGCGCTACCGGAGCTATCATAAAATGAAGATTAAATTTTAAATACCGGGATAGAATAGAATTCACTAATCCAAAAATGAGGATTAGTTTAAATATTTTTGCGTATCGTTAATTTTTATTAATCTAAATACATACCTATATATTTACTTATGCTAGAAACTGTATTGAATTCCTTTTCTATTGTTCTATTTACTTTTTACCTCCCACTACCCTTGGTAAAGAAGGTATAGGGATCGTGCTAAAAATCGCATATCGAGATTTTGGTAAATGACCACGTTTTAAGGTCCCTAGAATCCAATTTTAACATTTTCACGATGATGTTTGTATATATATATATGTGTGTGTGTGTGTGTGTGTGTGTGTGTGTGTGTGTGTGTGTGTGTGTGTGTGTGTGTGTGTGTGTGTGTGTGTGTGTGTGTGTATCTGTATCCCTGTATTTACATATACCTTTTTCTAATATGGAAAGAAGTCATTAGATTACAATAATTTAAGATTATTAAATTTTCTATTTGTTTGCATTAATACTTTTTCTATAAATTTTATGGATAAATTTATAAAATTTTCTATAATTTAAACAAACACAACTACTTGTTTAGTTCATACCTCAAATGTATCAAACTGACAGATAAATGTCACTGTCAAAGAACTAATCATTTCAAATTAATAATAGTAACGTTTTAAAAAGAAAATAGTAAATAGAACCATAGTTATATGGAATGGATTTTAATACAGTTTCTAGTATAACTAAATATGTAAGTATGTATATTTGAATTAATGAAAATTAAATAGCGGGATGTTGTGTTGGTCACATCAGATTTTTTAATCACGGATTTCTACCTACTTCAATGAACCCTTATGAATTGACAATGTAACAAAGAATTGACATAATAGACAGTGGATTCTATTTAATTTAATAAACCGCAAAAGTCTCATAATATATCATCAATGTGCAGTCAAAAAAATCATACACTCTTTCTGTGTATCTATAAATCACATAACCCTTTATTCTATAAATGGTCTATGTCTATGGCGTAGTCTCTTAACTATCCCATTCTATCGCCTATGGTGTCCTACCGTATTGTAACAGTTGCACTGTGATTTATCTCTTTTGCAACTATGTACATCCCACTACTTGTAACTTTTGACTACACTAATCAAATCATCTATGACTGCTGAGAACAATTGTGGAGTTTGTCATGATCAGGAGCAATGACAATTGATCGTCACAGGTCATAAAGTCTACCCTTCGCAACGGGGTGGTAATGAGAGATATAATGGAAGGCAGGTTCACATGTGGTGAGGGGATATTTTGTACAGGGTTGTTTCTGCCATGCACACTTTTCCGAAAATATTGACTAGGTTGGTTGATTTCGGGTAGGATCTTTACACGTTCGCTGCTCTTGCCGACATAAATTGTATTATTTTTTGGATAATTTTTACTAAGCTCACTTGATAAGTGAGTTGAAATAAACTAAATTGATAATTCAATTAAAAATTAGTTTCAGAAATGGGAATTTTTTTTTTCGTACTCTGCTGTTAATGGCTGATTAGTGTTTTATTTATGCTCTTGATTAGGGCTGGTAAAAAAATCGATATATCGACTTCTATTCGGTTTTCCTAAAAAAAGTCGATCGACTTAAAAAAAGTCGCTGTTGATAAGTCGAATATAGACTATTTCGACTTCGACTTATACTATTTTGACTTTATAGACATTTCGACTTTTTCGACATATTTGTGATTTCGACTTTTCGACTATTTCGACTTTTAGTTCAATTCGACGTTTAGACTATTTCGACATTTATGGCTGGTTTATGATGGATTTAATTTATAAATTTAGATTTACAAATTTAGATTTGAAATTTACGATTTAACTTGCTGGTTTATAGTGAATTTAAAGATATGAAATGTGCCCCATCAACTTATATTAGGTCACGTGGTTTCTTAAATTCATCATGAACCAGTAAAGGCAGATATATACAATTTATATTTGTAAATGTAAATTCGTAAATCTAAATTTAAAATTAAATCCATCATAAACCAGCCATTAGACTATTTGAATTTTAAAATTATTTCAACTTTCAAATTTCATTTTCGATTAGACTTAATTATTTTACATATTTCATTTCAAGTTGAATGGTCAGATGTCAGGTCAGATGTGTGTATGTGATGATGGTGTGGGGTGTGGCCTGTGTTCTTTTGTAGTTTGTTGCTGTATGTGTGCCGTAGTTTTCCGACGCACGACGCGACGCCTGTCTACTATTAAACTTCCTGAAGAAAGCTAGTGCGCGTTTGGATTTAGTTAACGGTAATATTATTTATTGTTGTATTTCTTGATATCTTAAGCTTCTTAAATGATCGTTGTACCTTCAAATTGAACCGAAGAAGCAAAGTTTGGTTGTTTTTTGAAGATCTACGTAGTACCGGACAAAAGTCAACTCATTGTGTATTATGCAAAAAAAATCTGATGTGGGCACCACACGACTTCCTTGTACGCAAGACCAATATGAAGATGAAGTATAGACCCAATTATAAAATTATACGTATTTGACGTAATTTGACTTTTTTTGTCCTAATCCATAGGAAGCTTCTTTACAAAAACCAAAAACTATATAAGTTTTAAATTTACATATCTCGCTTATACAAAGGGCTAATTTAATAATACTTGATGAGCTAGACGCAGAATTTAATTCTCTAAAATTCTTATTTGAAGCAATTATTTCTTAAATCAAAATGAAACCATTTTATTCAAGAAAAACTGTTAACAACTTCAGGTAATATATCACTTTCGGTTAGCCTGTTTTAATCAAAATCTGCTATGTTATTCCAATTAATATAAAAGTCTTATACACTAAATTTGAAACGTTTTGGATTATATTTTAATATGGTTTTTCATTAAAATCTATTATAGGTTTCAAATAAAGTACCATTTCTGGAAATTATGTAATGACCAAACATGCACAACTAGATGTTATAGAAGTCATAAATACAAAATTTCAACTTTCTACTGCTTACCGTTTTTGAGTTATGCGAGATATGTACGTACGTCACGACGAAATTAGTCAGAATGGATTCAGGGATGGTCAAAATGGATATTTCCGTTGAAATCTCAAAACCAAAATTTTTCGCGATTACAATACTTCCTTTACTTCGTAAGGAAGTAAAAAACTTAAGTACTACAACAAAATAGCCCCCCCTGGTCCCTTCCTAGTCACGCCTATGTCTGCAGGGATAAATATTAGTAAACGAAACTATGTGGTCACGTGTCAGGTCGCGAATTTGGGGAACCGGATTCGATCCCCACCGACGCCAAATGTTTCCAATTTTAAATGGCACAAAATTGACCCCTGTGGTGCACTCTCCACGCAAAGTGTGCCCGTGAGGTGACGCCTGGTAAGTGCCTGCCGATTAGAGCTTTCCGATATATTTAAATTTCTTTTCCATGCGTTCAATCAATCAAGTTTTTCTTCTTAGCCAAAAATTATGGAATACGTCTTGAATTATTGTTGTGCACGTACTCCTTTTGATATGGCACTTTTTGATTATGTTTATGTTCTTTAATTCGCTTATTTTTCAAATATTTTCAAAAAAAAAAAATCAAAGCGTGAAAACTTATCTTCCTGTTAATGTCGCATTCTTATTTTCGGACGAAACCACCCTGTTTAATTTGCCTAACCGTGCTTCTCTCCCCATGTGGTCAAGAGCAGAGTTCGGAAAATTCAGTCGTTCCGAATCGGCAGTTCCAACCCTCTGTCGGCGTTAATTTCATGCATAGTCTGCTGGTCTGACTTCCCTTACCCCCCTTGTCATCCACTGACATGTTGTGTATGCTTGTATGATGAGGGTAAGAGCTGTTGCCAACAACATGCTGCATCAGATGACGAAACAGGCAAGATACTACATAACAGAGAAAGGAGTTTACAAATTGTGTTACTGGATTAATTAGAATTTGTATTTAGGAATATGCGACAAATTTCAGTAAAGTTGGAACTGGAGTGGTTTACTGTTTGTATTTATTATACTTATAGCAAGGTTACGCTAGAATTATTATTCTTAAAAGCTCACAACAAATCTGTTTACCTTCCGTCACCTTTAGGTAAGGAAGGTATTGTCTTTGGTCAAAAAAGTCGATGATGAGATATATATATATATATATATATATATATATATATATATATATATATATATATATATATATATATATATATATATATATATATATATATATATGTGTGTGTGTGTGTGTGTGTGTGTGACGATTCTTTCGGATCGCTTAACTCCAATACCATTCCAAAATTATAATTCTTTCGTATATCTCTTCTTTACATCCAAATTAAGAGCTGATTAGATTTTGGTTATAATTGGTCGACCGGAAGTACCCTAATTTGAAGATTTTGACAGTTTTTCTTGAAAAACACTGTTAAATATCAATTTTCATATTTAATGTTATTATAAATATTAAAGAATATTTTATTCTCTATACGATTTGATTACAATTTATAATTTATATTCAATAAATATAGAGTTAAAAAGTTATAACTAAATTAAATTTCATAAAACAGCCAGCTTTGCTATAAACATTGAAACATCTATTATATTAAGAAAATTCTGATTGACAAATGTCAGTGTCAAGTGCAAATATAGTATGTATATAGTATATATAAGTTTACTGGAAATATAGAAACTTTCTGTATGGAATTTGTACAAAATACATAGAACTGACTTAAGGTAATGTACTGGAAATATTGAATCTTTTGCAAGAAACTTTCTGTGTGGAATTTGTAAAAAGTACTCTACATGAATATTTCTATGATAATTAGTTCTTTATTTATTTATTTCTTATTTCCTCGTAATAAAAAATTTAAAGCATGGCTATAGATTTTTATTTATTCTTTTTTTTCAACCGCGAAAATTTTTCAGATCTCGTTACGTAAATTACTATTCTGTTGACTTCCAAAGCTGCCAAACTAATTATTGGCGGCCTTAAAAATTCAGAAATTAATTTTAAAGTTACAGTAAATGATTTTATAGGCAGCTATTAGATAAATAGTTGTTTTACATATCCTTTGATAACCGTTAAGTATCTCTTTTATTTTGATATCTGTCAAAAATTACTTTATAGCCGCATTTACTTTACTTTTCGGTTGCATTTATTTTACGAACTCAATTGTTAAATAGGAAATAATTTTTTTGTACAGTCTATATACAAAGTAGTTATTTGCGCTGTCTTTTGTCGATGCAAAATGGCACTTTGCAACTCATGCGAGACAACGTAGAAAAAACGCTCGCTGTCCAAATTTTTAACTATATAATGTTGAGAGATGGCACTTGTCTACTTTCTTAATAGAAACGTTTAGTCAGGAACTAATGCCACTGTAGTTACACATTTACCACCTTCACAAGTTAATCTGACATATAACTGTTCTGTCGGTATATTACATAACCAAACAAAATCAGATATGAAATATATTTTTAAATAAAAATTAATAACTTTGTGACAGTTGCCTAAAAAATTTGTGTGCACCTCGGCTTAAAAGTTCGTTTTAGCCTCATCTGATTTACTGCCTCGGCTGAAAACTTCAGATTAGGTCAAAAATAATCACTTTTATAACCTTGTTACACAAATAACTAGTTTATTCCAATCTTGTTCTTTGAAAATAAATATTATTTTTTTATTTCAGAATCTGCTGCCATCAGCTTTATCTCCTCTTCGCTGAAATGGTGAGTTCAGCTTTAAATTAAACCCTGAATTTAATCGTATGAAATCAATGAGCTGAAAAAAATAAAAATTATTTATTATATTTACCAAACAAACAATAATTTAAGTCCACGTCAATAAAACAGCTATTTATTTAAGCGCAAAGTACAATAAACGAATAACCAGAACAAATTGTTAATAGGATTTATTAAAATCATCGTTGTTATTCCAATAATACAGTATTTAGAAGTGACAATCACATTGGCTATGACAATCTTCCTATAAACCTCTTATGTTTGTAAATATTGGTTGTTTAAACATGTGACAGGCGATGAATATGAATCGACAATCGATAGGAAAACATATTTTTGTAAAAGAGTATTTTCAAAATATTCAATCTAGATATTTATACTCTGTATAAATTTAATATTTGTCTTTAATTAATTCTGTTTATAAATATTAATTAAAAATTCTCATTAAAATTATAACTGGTTCATAAATATACCGTCAAACCTATAAGAAAATATGACATTCACCTTTAATTAATATTTCTGAATTGATTTTGCTCTAAAATAAATAAAAAAAATGTCTAATCAAATCGACGCCAAAATTGTCATTTTCTCTATTGCTTTGCTAATATATATATATATAGGGTGTCTCACAACTCGCGGCCCAGACGAAACTGACACTTGCCGACGACAATAGGTTGCCAACAAATAGAAGAAAATAATTTGCGGCTGCTTGGATAACGGAGTTACAAGACTTTTTAATCCACCAATCCCGGAAGGATATCTTGAGGTGTGATGATATTATTACAAAATAAAACTGGTTGCTAGGTTTTAAAAATACTAGTGAGTTACAAAATTTGTTTGACTTACTGTAATTTTGCCACTTTAGAGTTGACTTTTCACTGTCAATAAATTTAGGTTAGCGAAGGTGTCATCCGAGATCATTATTTATATCGTACAGTGCAGCTGTGTAAAATGTGTTAAACGAAAATATTATTGTCATTTGCATACATGGTAAGAATTTTCCTTTTTTATTCACCTTGTCAAATTTAATTTGACACTGACATTTTTCGAAAACTACAGTCGCCCACACATTTTAAAGACGATTTGATTTGTATAAAACCCTAGTAACGTAAAATTACGGCAAACACACGTTAAAGATGTAGGTCTCTGATTGGTCAATTTTAAGACGTCTTTTCTCGAATATCTTTTAAGCTAGATTTTTTTTCTTCGAAATTACACATCCGAGTGCAGTCTCGTCTTTCCTCATTCGCTCTGGGGCGCGAGTTGTGAGACAGCCATTATATATATATATATATATATATATATATATATATATATATATATATATATATATATATATATATATATATAATTTTAAGTAAATACGTACACCTTAAACGTGTCATAATCTCAATAAAAGTGAAATTCACATACATTTATACTCAGGTCCATTTAAGCTATTCAGCATATGGCGCTTACAAGTTTTAAGCAGCCAAAATTACATTGGGTAAACTTGTCTATCGTCTCCAATTTCAGCCAATCAGAGAGACAAAACTGTTTCCTATTCTCCGCAATACTGAATGGCTTAAATGGAACAAAGTATAAATAAGTTTTATCAAATATTTCATGTTTTCTTCAGCAAAGTTTGACATTCAAAGTTGGTAAACCTATCTTGTCATTATTTCAATTTTAATACCTAAAATAGAAAAATAGTCAATCACATCTGTGACAGTCAATGTAAATTAAACGGGAAGATATCTGGTATGGAGACTATGACGTCACTCCAATCATAGCGCGTTGTGAAATATGAATATTTTAGGTTTAGGTGATATTATTTGCTCATATTTACAAAAAGGATCCAGATTTAAATTAAAATATATAATACGAACCTATTTTAATAGACCTTTTCAATTTAAAGAGATAGAAGATATGCGCAATGGCGATCTGCGCATAGTAACAACAAATGAGATCTATGGCCTTTGTTTCTAAAAAAATAGACGTAAAATGTGAAAAAAATCTCAGACAACTTTAAGAAAACTTATCGAAATAAGTTACAAAAGCTTTTATTGAAGCTAAAAGGTCCAATGAAGCAAATTTTCACCAAGAATACAGGTATTTTAATGACTGCAATATTTCTGATGTTTCGTTTGACAGCCCAACTGGCAGTTGTTCGCGCCATTTTCTTACTATTTGCAGCGATAGAAAGAGATAGCCGTTAAATTGAAAAGGTGTATTGCAAGCGATATGTTTAATGTTTTTCGCATTTTGAAATTTCAATTAATATAAAATAATACATATCCATACAAAAATATAATATAGCAATAAAATATGCATATAATAATTCATTATTTTTCTGAATGAGTAAATTATAAACACACTCCACTATTTTAATAAAATATTTATAGTTTAATACAAAACATATTCTTGTTTCCATAAAACATTTTTAATGTAACTAAAAATATGAATAATGGAATTCAATTTTTAATATATCATTATATGTATTTACAGTACAAATATTTTACTTCATATATTTATACCCCCTAAGGGTAAATAGATTATAGCGTTTTTAAAACTATTTATATCGTGCTTTGAATAGATTACTATAAAAAATATAGTGGGGCTGCAAACTGGATTAGAGTTCACAACCCTTGCAATAAGCCAGGTGGCAAAAGGGCATATGTTTCTATATAAAAGGGAGGGTCCTTGGTTTTGTTTGCTAAACTATGCTTTGATGTTTTGAATTTGATGTAGGATTTAGACAGGAATTTAATACGAGAGTAAAAATAATCATTTATCGTACAAGTGAGTAATAATATATTATACCCATAAGTGGAGAGTTTAGCATAATTTTCTTTAGGGCCGACAAAAGATAAGGAATTTTATATTTATAAGTTGGTATTATTTTAAAGAATCAGCAAAATGTTTAAACTTTTAGGCCCGAATTTATAAACGTTCCTAAGGAGTTCCTTAATTAAGGCCCGAACGACTTCCAAACAAAGGAACAAAATGTCAGAGATACATTATAATGACCGTAGAGACATCTCTCGACAAACTTTAGAGTAGACTTTATATATCTCTATCTCTAGTTATCTCTTTCTGTCCAACCGAGAACATAACAAACAATAGTGAGATATAGGTAATGTTTTATCTAGTATATTTATGGTCATTGGTAGCACCTACCTAACATACAGTGCAACACAGATGCCTATAAGTGACTTTGATGTGCCCTACCAAAATTTCCTACCTTTTTCTTACCATCTTCCGACCTTTCTACCCTAAGGGCCACTTTTACAATCATTAAATAAACCTGGTATAAAATTGGAAATTGTATTTTACAAACCTCGGATAAACCTCAGATAGAATAAACACCAGTATTTCTTATCCCATGGAAATCGGTCGTATAAACGTCGGATAACTTTATCCCTGCTTCTTATGGATACCACCTAAACACGAACGATGTTTTGTTATTCATACGTTTGACAGATGTCAATCAAGTATTTCAACATCTCTGTCCGAATCAAAAATAACATTTATATCAACTAACATCGTGAAAAATGCAAATTAGAAGGCAGAAATAATAACAATATTGAAGAAAAATAGTCTAATAAGAAGATAATTTTATTGTGCCAGTGCCAGTACCAACCTAAAGTGATTTATCGTAATTCCTGGTATAACTACCTGACAGATAAAAATGCATTGTAAAAGACAGTCTTGTTTATCGAAGGTATAATTGCTAGGATAAAGTTGTACCTCCGATAGCTATGCCATAGTTTATCCATCAATTGTAAAAGTGGGCCTAAATCAATTAAGGATTCCTTAAAAATCTCTCCTTTAAAGTTGCTTAACAAAATTGGTATTTAGCAACTGCTTCTAAAGAAATCCTAAGTAATTCCTTAAATTTGACAGTTCAATAATTCTTTATAATAAGGTAATTTGTGAAAAGTACCTTTAGGGTAAATACTTAACAGTGTGCAAAATCCGAATGATTTTTATAGTGATTGAACTTATTTGTTATTCTATCCATTTTGTAGGACATCATATAATTGACATGACATTGCTGGGTGTGCCAATCTGCTTTGTTCGCAGATATCGGTAATGATGATGACATATTTGTACCGTGCGAGCGTTTACCAGGCGTCATCTCATGGGGACTCATTGCTGGCGTGGAGAGTGCGCCACAGGGGTCAATTTTGTGTCATTTAAAATTCGAAATATTTGCCATCGGTCGGGATCGAACCCTGTTTCCCAGATTCGCGACCAGACACTCAGGCACGCGACCATGATACCCCATAATTGACATGATGATTGAATAAAAGAAATTATAGGCAAGATTTAAAAAATGATAAGCTTACTTTATTTTGATTATGATTTCATTGTCAACGACCGAACTCTGTCTCCACTAAGCTACCCGAGCCCTTTTGGCGTTCAAGCCACTCTTTTCAGCGACGTTATAAGAGAGTCCTTTACTGGATTTACCACCTCTCCTGTGTTGTGTTATCGACCGATCGATTGGCGCCCGAGAAACCCATTTGACATCAAGGAGAACTACAGTGAATGTCAAGTAAAGTTGACAGGCCACGCCTGTTGGCCATTACAAAATGGCGCCCGAGCAGGGACTGTTGACAGGCTGACGTATGGCCATTACAACTATTATGTGCATTATTTGAATATACTGAAATAAAAGTGGAACAATTATGACATTTCCTTATATTCCGAATTACAATCATGGAATCTTTATGATATAATCATATTTGGATAAATCAGATTCATTTAATAAATTTAGGTAGAAGTCTGCCCAAAAATGTATCACACGTTCAGAAGTGCAGTGATACAAATATCTATTTATTCTTTTTTGTGCATTCACTAAAAAATATTTTTTTTAAATATTTCGTTTCCTTCATTTGTATAATTTTGTTTAATCAAGTGATTATAAAATTTCTACAAAACCAAACTTGACCGGATATTTTATTTTTGATAATATTGTACTTTGTTGACCGGTAGAAAAGAATAACATCGCCAAGTCTGTATCTCTTTTTATTTTGAAGTTACTGATGATTTTAATTAAAACCCATTCTGTCCATTTCGCGTTCTGGGAAAATTGTTTCTCATTTCTCCAGTTTCCACTATTCTACTATTTCTCCTAATTGAGTCCCATATAAATTCTACTCCTCAACTGGATCGAATTTGATGAAGTAGGCCACAGTAGCCAAGCAGTCGGAACTGCGATGGTATTTGAATGTAAATTTCCTATATTCTTTAAATGTTAATGGTATCGTTTATTGGCCCAAGTGTAATTTCGAACGTCGGCTTGTCTTTTTTATTAAATTTATAGACCTGCGTTACAGATGTTACAATTTTAGTTTGGGAATAAATTTTATTTAATTGGTAGTTCTGCCGAACCGTCCAATAGTTATTGGTAGTGGTGGACGAGATTTTAAACTCAACCAGACACTGTAATTTTTATATAAATTGAAACAGGGGCGATAATTTTTAATTATATATTAATACCAATAATACAGGGTGTGTTGAAAATAGGGGGACATGGCTTAACCACAGATTCCTGGGACCAAAATAAGACGATTTAACTAAGCTTATATCCGACAGGGCACCATTTAGCCAGTATTATGTTTTAAATTAATATTGCTTATAATAACGAAACGCTTTGTTCGATTCAAATGAAATTTGGTTTGACAATCCATTGGATATAATTCATTTTTTAAAATGGTATTTGTTATTGTTAGTGAACCACTAGTGTATGAAACTTGGGTGTCGCGACCATGATTAAACCATAACTTTTTAATGGCGACGCCAATAATGTAAATTTACTGTTTTTCAGAAAGATACATTCAATAGTAAACTTTCGTGTCTCTGCGTAAGTTATGATATCTGTAATGATTTAGTCAGAAAGAAATAAAAGGTAAGTGACTGCGCCGTGTAATTTTTAAAATAAATTTTGCCTAGCAATCTATCCAAATGTCAAACTACTAATTTTTAATGACAGAAACAATTTTTTATGAGTTGTCAATCTTCTAAAGTTGTTTCGGAATGAGCTAACATTATTTAATCGTCTTATTATAATAAAAGCAGTAAAATACTATAAGGCCGAAGAAACGGATATGTTACTAGTTTTAAAATATGGCAAAAGAAATTTTTGACAACCCATAAACAATAAAATATTTTGTTATAATCAACATAGACGAAAAATGTTTAAAATATTTTAAACGCACCCCTGTTTTGTTATTCAGTTTCCCTTGTCTTATTTAAAATTTCGCAGGAAATCGATTAGACAGCTCAGTTTTCTGACCCGGACACCAAAAAGCTTGTGAATCGCAAATATTGAATTTTGAATAATAAAAAGTTGACAAGTCGTTTGGTCAAAAAATGAAATAGCCGGCGTTGAAATTTAGGCGACGATATATTACATTGTTACATGTTATTCATATAACTCCATATTTTTCATGTTAGGAATTGTGCCTCAAATACGCATAATATTCAGCTCGAATCAACCCTAAAGGTCTAAACATGTTACAAAGGTAGTAGTCCAACGCAGATGCCTGTAAGTGACTTGAATCCTACCAAAATTTCCTACCTTTTTCGTACCATCTTTCGGCCTTCCTACCATAAATCAACTTAAAGGAAGATTCAGCAACTCAATTAGAGATTCATCTTCCCTGTTTCTACCGCAAAACTTTACAGTGTATAAGTATATTTGTCATTACCATTTTTACCTTCCGTTACCGTTAGGTAAGGAACGTATTGTCTTTGGTCAAAAAATTCGGTGGTGAGTTTTTGATGAATAAACAGATTCCAAAATTTATAATTCTTTCGTATTCCTCTTCGTTACATCCATATGAAGAGCTGATTAGATTTTGGTTATAATTGGTCAACCGGAAGTACCCTCATTTGAAGAGTTTAACAGTTTTTCTTGAAAAACGATGTTAAATATCATTTTTTGACATTTAATGTTATTATAAATATTGAACAATATTTTATTCTTTATACGATTTGAATGCATTTTATAATTCATATTAAATCGATATAGAATTTAAAAATTATAAAGATATTAACAGCTGCTATACTAAGAAAATTTTGATTTAAAGGTGTCAATGTCAAGTGCAGTTGACAGCTTTCTGTATGGAATTTGTATAAAATACATACAGCTGCCTTAAGGTAATATACAAGAAATAGAGTCTTTTGTAAGGAACTTTCTATTTGACATTTATACAAAATACATGATGGAAGGTAATGTGCTGGCCACATCAGATTTTTTCATAACATATTTGTCTGTCGTTATTTACCAAAAATAAATAATTGCAATTGATAAACGTTATTTTAAAAATATGTAAACTGCATAATAGTGCGTTTTGTCAAACAAATATGAATGAACAAATTTACATATTTGTCAATTATACCAATGTAAATAACAACTGTTATTTGTTAAACATTTAAATTGTTTTTTAAATTGTTCATAAATGATTTTCAAACATGAAAAAATGTATAAAATATTTACTGTTACAAATTGTTTCTAAATAAATGTCATATTTTTCTGATTGCCTTGTAAATAATGTACCTATAGAAGCTATTATTAATCAATATGACTACCGTGAAATTGATTTTCCGTGTACGGGAAAACATTATAATTAATATGAAAAACGTATTCTGTAATTCGATAAAATACCTAAAATTTATTATACAAAACGGAGTAAAATAACTAATGCGAAGCCTTCTTTCTTAGTGGTTTTTTTCTTAGGGGTTAAAAGAATAAAATAATAAAGAAGTTGATTAATTAAAAAGCTGGTGCTTGTATTGGTGTGCTAGCTTGGCCTAATTATAAAGTTATTAATTGAATAACAGCAGTGCCATTGATTATAATTAACGCTCTTATTTTGTGTAATTTATAGTCGTAGCCATCTACCGGGGTGAAATTAAACTAAAGCACCGGGTGCCGGGTGCGGGAACACCAGCGCATATATTCATCTATGTACACTTCATTAAAATGAAACTCGAATGCCTGGCATAAATCGTACATGCCAACAAAGTTTTCATTAGACTATTACACATGCCAAATATTGGAGAGGTATTACTGGCTTTCAAAGCGGGAATACAAGGTTCAAATCCCGATATCGCAGCAGTCAAATTATAGAACTAGATGTCTATATGATTTGCTGAGAATCCGCTAACCAGATATTGCTCATAAAAGTTTAACGTCCTGTAAGTTGCTACCTTAATTTTTACCTCCCGCTACCCTTGGTAAGGGAGGTATAGGGATCGTTCTAAAAATCGCATATCGAGATTTTGGAAAATGACCACGTTTTAAGGTCCCTAGAATCCAATTTTAACATATTTACGATGATGTCTGTGTGTCTTTGTGTATGTGTGTGTGGATCCTCCAATCTAACTCAAATACTATCATTCAAAAAATTTTGAAATCTTGTATTTCGAACTTTTTCTGTATTGCAAAGAGCCCATTAGATTTTGGTGAAAATCGGATAACCGGAAATGGCACTTTACTAGAAGCTCAAAATAGTTTTTCTTCGAAAAATACCTTTAAATGTTATTTTTTCAAGATTAATGTTATTATAAAAATTAAAGATTATTAAATTTTCTATAGATTTGCTATATATATATATATATTATGGATAAATTTATAAAATTATCTATAATTTAAATTCCAGAGCCTTCGCTTTTAGTTTTAACAAACAAAACGAAGTTATTCAAATGTATGTAACTGATAGATAAATGTCACAATCAAAAAACTAATTATTTCAAAATAATATTAGTAACGTTTTAAAATGAAAAAAGTAAATAGAACAATAGAAAAGGAATTCAATACAGTTTCCAGCATAAGTAAATATGTAGGTATGTATTCAGATTAATAAAAATTGCCGTAGGGTAAGAGTAGTACATTATTTTTCATCTTTATGTATATTAATTTAATTAATTTCTGTTCTGTTCTGCTATTTTTCATCTTTATGTACATTAATTTAAATAGTTTCTGTTTCAAATTTTAACTGAATAATAAGGAGGCCACATACTTTTATATCCAGTAAAAAAATTGGGGTGACAAGCCGTAGGGCAAGAGTACGAGTAGTACATTTTTTTTCATCTTTATGTATATTAATTTAAATAATTTCTGTTCTGTTCTGTTATTTTTCATCTTTATGTACATTAATTTAAATAGTTTCTGTTTCAAATTTTAACTGAATATTAAGGAGGCCACATACTTATATATCCAGTAAAAAAATCTGATGTGGCCAGCACATAACCTCTCGCCAGATATTTTATCTGGTTGTACGCATAAAACGAAAAATATTTTTAAATACAAATACATTCATGTCTCACTACAAAATAATTATTTTAATATAAATTTATAAAATTATCTATAATTTAAATTCCAGAGCCTTCGCTTTTAACAAACAAAACGCAGTTATTCAAATGTATGTAACTGATAGATAAATGTCACTATCAAAAAACTAATTATTTCAAAATAATATTAGTAACGTTCTAAAATGAAAAAAGGAAATAGAACAATAGAAAAGGAATTCAATACAGTTTCCAGCATAAGTAAATATGTAGGTATGTATTCAGATTAATAAAAATTAACGATTCACAAAAATGTTTAAGCTAATCCTCATTTTTGGATTAGTGAATTCTATTCTATCC
Organism: Harpalus rubripes; assembly: GCA_963082715.1. Lineage (NCBI taxonomy): Eukaryota > Metazoa > Arthropoda > Insecta > Coleoptera > Carabidae > Harpalus > Harpalus rubripes. The sequence continues at coordinate 3,652,415 of OY720453.1, read as the reverse complement.
CGGTATTTGAAATTTAATCATTTAGGTCCACGAAGAAAATAGTTTGATATAAAAATTTATATTCGTGACGTCACATCTATATTTTCAAATTTCGGGGGACTTTAACTCGCTTATTAATAGGAATTTTTCACCGGATTTTCACAAACAGTATTAGTTTTACTTATAAGTGAAATTATATTAAAAAAATGGTGAAATCCCTCATATAATAATTTTTAATAAAGTCAGTCTATCGTGTCGTTAGCTTTGCTTGCACACGACACCACTGTGTTGAAATCAAGACAACAAATGACGCGAATAAGCGCTGCTTGGGTCACATTTAAATTGTGACCACATTGTGTTATATGCTGCATATACAAGCCCATGCGTCTGACAGAGACAAATGAATTGTAACTTTGCTTGCGTTAGACGAAGATAACTACCACCCTATTTGCTACACACGGTCAATGACCACGGCATCAGTCGTTGGCAATACTAACCATAAAAATATATTTATTAAAATTTGGTAAATAATTTTGCAGAATGTAAGGAAAGAAAAATAGACAACATTAAAAACTATTTAAATAAAACTTTCATATTAATAATTTATATTACTAATTAAAATGTAATCCATCACTGCACAGATTCTAGATCTGGAAGGCTAAACGATTTGCTAAGAATTCGCTAACATATTTCTCATAAAAATTTGGTGTCCTGTATGTTGCTTTACCTTTTAAAACTTGAATAATTTTATTGTTTAATAATTTTTTTTAGTAAAGTTTAACAAAATTTAATATTAAGAAATCATAGAGTTTCTTAGCTGTTTTAATACTTGTCCCATATTATCAGGTGAATCAATTTTTTGAACGGTACTGTATATTTATTATAAAATTTTATTGTCGAAAAAACGTTCTCTTTTCATGATCATTTTCATCTCCGTGAAAATTCCGCTGACTTTTATCTTATTCATGGGCACTACGATCTAACTTTTAGTGACCTAAACTCACGCTAACGCCAGGTCACGTTCACGCTCACGTTGGGAAGACTCGAGCAGAATTTGAACCGATGGTTTATCGACGTTTATCCCTGTCATCTGTAACATATGAGCCCACGGTATCATCCACAGCCAACCCTGTTTTTTGCGCCAGGTCCGGCACAGGAAAATTTAGATTGTGGATATGGGGTATTGGAAAAAGTTTCCCGAGACGAAAATAAATGGAGAAGGACGTGAGTTATTTATCAAGTAATTTCTTTATAATAAGATGGTTGTTGTTCAAAAGAAACACTTTTAGACTTTATCTATATAACAACGGAATTCAATTGTTTATTTAGATTATTTGACAGTACTTTCGCGCGTGCACACAAGGTGCGCTTTTACAATCAAAATATTAAAAGTAAAAACTGCGTTTTTAAATCAAGATGCCAAATTTCAATTCTTAATTATTAATAGAAGCTGAGATCTAACACTGTTACTTTTTTAATTGTTACAAACAAATCGAAAAAAAAAAAAACGTTTAAAATATTCACAAAGCCTATGGTTACAACATATTTAGATATCAATGAAGTTGAGTATATCTTCAAACGCGCTAAAAATGGGTGTCATTTATACAGGCTGTCTAACAACTCGCGCCCCAGAGCTAATGAGGAAACACGAGACTGAACTCGGATGTGTAATTTCGAAGAAAAAAAAATCTAGCTTAAAAGATATTCGAGAAAAGACGTCTTAAAATTGACCAATCAGAGACCTACACCTTTAACGTGTGTTTGCCGTAATTTTACGTTACTAGGTTTTTATACAAATCAAATCTTCTTTAAAATGTGTGGGCGATTGTAGTTTTCGAAAAATGTCAGTGTCAAATTAAATTTGACCAAGGTGAATAAAAAAAAGGAAAATTCTTACCATGTATTCAGCCGCTGATTACTTCGAAATGATTATAATTTTCGGAGAATGTGGACGTAACGCCAAAGAGGCAGCACGAGTCTATTCGGAACGTTTTCCGGATAGAAATCTTGCTAACCTAAATTTGTTGGCAGTGAAAAGTCAACTCTAAAGTGTCAAAATTACAGTAAGTCAAACAAATTTTGTAACTCACTAGTAGTATTTTTAAAACCTAGCAACCAGCTTTATTTTGTAATAATATCATCACACCTCAAGATATCCTTCCGGGATTGGTGGATTAAAGAGTCTTGTAACTCCGTTATGCAAGCAGCCGCAAATTATTTTCTTCTATTTGTTGGCAACCTATTGTCGTCGGCAAGTGTCAGTTTCGTCTGGGGCGCGAAAAACGCTGTAGACTTACAATTAAATTTTATTTTTCAATGACATAAATGCACTTATTACAACGTTTCAGTAACAATTCAATACTCCTAAAAAATGTTCCTTTGGTTTTTCAAAATGTGCCCAAACTTGCAGTCTTCACTGCTTCGTCGTCACTGAAATGGCGCCCTCGAAGGTCCTTTTTCAAATTTCCAAACAGATAGTAGTCACTGGGGGCCATATCTGGACTATAAGGAGGATGATCAATTTGTTCAAAACCGCAGCTTACGCAATTGCAGCAGTGTGCACGGCTTATTTCCCGAATATTTTGTCGCAATTTATGCAGAAGTGTTGCATTCTATGCCCCATTGACTGTCGTGTGACGTTCACAATCCCAAAAGATCGTAGCCATCACCTTTTTTGTCGACTGGCAGACCCTGAACTTTCTTGGCGGTGTTTCTCCTTTTCGCCTCCATTCCATCGACTTCCTTTTGGATAAAGGATCATAGTAGAGAACCATAGTTTCATTTCCTGTGACAATTGTCTTCAACACCTCTATAACTTCAAAAAGTTTTGAGCACATTCAACACGACGTTGGCGCTGAACTGCTGAAAGATGTTTGGAGACCCACCTTGCACTAACTATTCATGCATAAATGATCGTAGATGATTCGACAAATACTTGTATCAGAAAGCCCCGTCATTTGAGATATTTCTTTCACCTTCAAGCGTCGGTCGCCAAATACTAGATTTTCAATAAGGGTAATATTGTCGTCCGTCACCACGTCCGTCGTCCTTCCTGTCCTGACGTCATCTTCCAAGGATTCCTGCCCAAATCGAAACCGTTTCGACCAATCTTTTACCACAGAATAAGACGGTAAATTTTTCCCATAAACTCCATCCAGCCGATCTTTGATACATTAAGAAGAAAAGCCTTCTCGGGTAAAGAATTTGATAACAGCTCGATACTTAATGGGCTATTTACGTGCCATTTTTTTATTTAATATTTTTGAAGAGACGATAACAACTTGCTACCCATATTTTTTCTTTTGGCAAAATTTTCATTAATGGGCCAGAAAAAATTAATGAAATTTTAATATTTAAATTACCGCCATGTAGGACGTAGTATTACACCGAACCAATGAATGGCCGTAAAGCAACAACATCGGTACGTCCAATAGCAACGGCATGTGCGGGTAATTTAAACATGACAGATCATCTGTTTGACGTTTGAATAATAGTTTGTAGGTTAATATTTTCGTTTGTCATTTTAATCTTGTACGAGTATAAGCTAAGTTAAAATCCTTCAAAATCCTGCTTAACAAATCGAAATACGCAATAAAAGTAACAGAAACCACGTAAATTGTAAATAACAAAGAAGAGAGACAGTGACAGAAAAATGAACTTATGTCAAAATCAAATTAAAACTCGCTATCTACAGGTTACATTCTTAAATATGCATCCCTTTCTCCAGTTGAAAAGAAAATTTTCTTTCTTTATTTATTAAAAACAATTTTTTAAAAAAATAAAATATATATTTTTGCATACCTTTTCAACTTTACTTTAGGTATTTAGTGATAGATATGCTCTCGTATATATATATATATATATATATATATATATATATATATATATATATATATATATATATATATATATATATATATATTGTCACTATTTTTATATTAATTAATTTAAAAATATAAAAATTCATTAATAAAATCTGTGAACACCATTGAAAATTCTTCTCTCATTTATAAATCTTCTCCGTACGGTTCTGGCTTGCTTTGGGCAGTACATGAATAGTATAGTCTGCTAGGGTCCTACAGTCCACAAGTTTGCAGGCCCTGCAGTCTCGGTTCCCCTCGGACAGAATGTAATAGCTCTGAATTTTTAAATTCGCTTCAACGACGTTTTAAATATACATACATGCAATGGATAACGGTTTATCAAGTTAAGTAAAAGAGCTGCACCTTTTGCTACGAGCTATAGTATACTGTAATTCGGATAGTGTCAATAGGAAAGGTTAACAGAGGAAATGACTTAATACGACGCGAAGAGAATAAAGAAAATAATAATATATTCTTTAGTCGGATGACTAGCTAATCTTCTGCAAGAGCTGAGAATATCAAATAATATCTTTATATATACGAGTCTAGGATCATAATAGTTCGACCGGTTTGCATTTATAACAAATTATAAAATCCACTCAAATGGTGAGAAATTTCTACAAATTTCTATCGACTAGATTAAAATATAGATTTTAAACTTTAAAACAAAAACAGAATATGTTATTCAATTATTCTGTCATTTAGTATGAGGTACATTGCGTTTATAAATATTAACACCTTTAATTCTCTTAGACATTGTATCCACAAGCTCTGCACATTCTTTTGTTACAATATTGTCCCAATATCTTGCAAGGTAGATTTTAGTCTACAGTTCTAAACACTGATTTTATACAAAGTTTTTCATCGTCATATCCGAAGCGTTATCCCTCTGGGGGGGGGGGGTCAAGATCCGCTATTTTTATCACTTTCCTCCACTTGGATCTATATTCTGAGCATCCTCAGGACAGACATTCGCCAGATGTCCTCCTTTATTGTGTGCATCCAGTGATTTTTTTTTTTTTTTTGGGAAACCACGTGGACGTTGACCATTCAACTCAAATCGCAGAGCTGTCTTGGATATTGAGATGTCTCTGGTGAGCATAACGTGCTCGTACCATCGAACACATACTTCACACATTTTGTCTGTGATTGGTGCCACGTCCATAATTTTCCTTATGTATACATTTGTCATATGCTCAAAACGAGTAAACCCCAAAGCCCAACAAAGCATCCTTAATTCAGCTCCGTACAGGACATGGTTACGGGATGCACCACCATTCTATAAATTTTTGTTTTTAGATGGATTAGCACATTGCGATCACATAGAATCCCAGTTATCTGACGCCATTCCATCCAGGCAGCGATGACTCTTGCTTTGGCGTCGGCAGCAGTCTCATATCATCAGAGCGAATCGCAGAACCTAAGTACCTTATTTGAACTGTGTGTTTTCATGTTGTGTTTAAAAGTAAAGAGTCTCGGTAGAAGACAAATATGACCCTTTAAATACGATCAACAATTATCAGCCATTATCCGGTCCACAATTTTTGTCAATTTTAAGTCTAAAATAGTCGAAAGGATTTTCAGTGGTAAGGTTCTTAGATGAATATGCTTCATTCGCCGATGATTTCTTTATTGAAATTTATTTAACAACGATATTTCGGTCATGATTACCACTGAAAATCCTTTCGACTACTTAGACTTAAAATTGACAAAAATTATGAGCCGAATAATGGACGAGTATGCTGCTGCAGTTTTGGAGAGGTCAGCTAACGCTAAACATCTGGATCCTTTGTTAAACAAAACTTGCCGTATAATTACCGGTTGTTTAAAACCAACACCAGTTAACCAACTATGCCGGCTTAGCGACATAGCTCCACCTAAAGTTAGACGGTCAACGGCAAATATGGTAGAGCGCTCCAAACAGTTACATGATCCTCGACACCCAATGTTCGGCTAAGATCCACCTCGGTCACATTTACAATCTAGACACAGTTTCCTCTCTTCAGTGCTCCAATGACAATGACCAAGACTGCAACAAGACGCTTAATGTGGGATGAGATATTAAAGCCAGAAGATAAAGCCAAATGAGAAACTACCACCAGGTAATGATCAGAAATGACCCATTTGGAAATTGTTAAATCACCTATGAAGTCAAGTCGGAAAATGTGCAGTAAACATGTTCAACTGGGGGTATAAAGCATAACCCACTTTATGTTATTGTGGTCAAGAACAAACAATGGCCCACCTGATTACGTGCGCCAACTTAGAAAAGGAATGCACGAGGGAAGATCTGGCTATGGCAACACCAGCTGCTATAAACTGTGCAATTTTTGAATGAATACTATTTAGATAGGCCACTTCTCTGCCAGTTTTTGCGGACGGTTTTTCCTCTGGCATGAAAGAGAGAATCTTCGGAGAAGATGCATCCTCTCCGTCCTAGTTAATGCCAGGCGATGCATAAGGTATATTTCCATAATTTCCAAATTTGACTATTTATATGGTTATATTAACAAGCTCAGCTAACTCACTCCATGTGGTCCGGATGCGGTATTTCGCTACCGAAAATTGGTCACTTCAGTATCTAAGGAGTGAGAAATATTTGTTGTAATATTTTATATATTTATTGTGTATTAATTATTTATATTATGTATATGGTTTGGACACGAATAATAATAATAATTCAAGAACCCTACAACTGAATTACCATTCACAGCATCGGAAAATTCCAATCGGAAGTATTTTGTAGAAACATTTCACCACTTGTGTAAATTTTATAATTTGTTAAAAATGGAAGCCGGTCGAAATATTATGAGCTTGTGTACTAGACTTTGTGCTCAATGATCGGCAATTTCGATCGCCTGAAAATAAAAAATTATATTGGAATCTTCTTTCCAAGCAAAGTGTAAGTTTTTTAAATTAAAATGTTGCATAATGAAGTTCCTACTTTCTCTGGCGTCTTTTCGGTGTGAATAAACTACGTAAATAAATTCCCCCCGTATTCGTCAAGTGTCGCAGATATTCCTCAAATGAGGTAGGAACCCTTTTAAACTCTAAATTTAGCGACACGCTCGTTTTTTACGTCCGCAGATCCCAACAAAACGCATTAGTTTTCTTACCCTCGTAATCTGTACACTTTTAGATATTTGTCTCCGCTTTCGCCAGCTATTTTTAGACGAATTCACCAACGACACGTGCAATTCCATTTGGAAGAATTTATCATGATATTGACAAATAGACATATTATACAGTAATGTTTCCAATTTTATAAGAAGATAGTTATCAACGAATCAAATTATATTTCATAGGAAAATTGGAATTAAAATGTCATTTTGATAAAACTTATTTGTTAATATTTCCTCTGTTCCACAATCGTTCCGCATCGAACGATGGACAATTAGAAATGTTTCCATTCTTATAGCGTTTCCCAATTATACAGTGGTGTTAAAGTATGAATATTACAAAAACAGCGAACTCAACAAGTTTTTACCTCCCGCTACCCTTGGTAAGGGAGGTACAGAGACCTTGCTAAAAATCGCATATCGAGATTTTGGTAAATGACCATGTTTTAAGGTCTCTAAAATCCAATTTTAATATTGTCATGATGATGTCTGTGTAGGTGTGTGTGGGCGCGCGTGTGTGTGTATGTGGATCCTCCACTCCAACTCAAATAGTATCATTCAGATAATTTTGAAACTTTGTACTTCTACCTTATTCTAATATGAGAAGAGGACATTAGTTATTGGTGTACATCAGAGGACCGGAAATGGCACTTTACTTGAAGCTCAAAATAGATTTTCTTCGAAAAATACCTTGAAATGATATTTTTTCAAGATTTGTGTTATAAAAATTAAAGATTATTAAATTTTCTACAGATTTGCATAAATACTTTTTCTATCTATTGTATGGATAAATTTATAAAATTATCTATAATTTTAATCCCGGGGCCTACGCTTTAAACAAGCAAAACTCCTTGGTTACACAGTTCATATCTGAAATGTATGTAATTGATAGATAAATGTCACTGTCAAAGAACTTATCATTTCAAATTAGTAAAGGTGCATTCACAAATGAAAATTAGGTTTAGATTTATGATTTATACTTTAGATTTAAAGCCTTTGGCCGCATATTATGTAATGACTCCATTCACACTTCAGAATTTAGGGTCTCTAAATCTAAATCATAAAGCTAAACATTGCAAGATCCAAACTTTAGGTTTATGATTTAGTTTGACGTCACAAACTTCACCTTTATTTAGTATCCACTTGGTGGATTCGGATTTTTAAACAAATGCGAGAAGAACATGGAGACTGTCATAACTTAATTGCTGAAAACCAATAATGCCAAGCGAATGACAGTTTCACGGCGTACAGGTGTCTTGTTGAGTATTGCTCTACCGATATTTTAATCTTGTTTTTGAAGCATTTAGACAGATGTCTGTACATATCAAAACTAATTTTCAGGTAATTTAAACTTACATTTATAAATGACTTACTTAAACCTAAACAAAAACCATAAACCTAATTTTCATTTGTGAACGCACCTTAACGTTTTAAAAAGAAAATAGTAAATAGAACTATAATTATATAAAATAGCGGGAGGTTTGGTGTTGGCTACATCAGATTTTTTAAAAAGGCTTAAAGCACGTCGATTTTCGATTTAAAAAATACACATTAATATGTGCGATTCACCTTCCGACTTTCATTTGTTTTTAAGTTATGACGTCATCCCAACCTTATGATTTATTAATTATGTTTATTGGTTTAGATGTAGAATTTTATGAACTACAACTTATATTTGAAGCTTTATTTTACGAAAATATGTTACAGTTCCATGTTCCGGTATTCGACTCAGCACCCAGTAAGTTGAGTTGTAAAAAGTGTCTGTGTAAGTATATTTTTTTTTGTAGTGATATCCATAGCTACATAACCTCTGTTTTTGAAACTTGCACTGGACTTTTGCAACATGTTTCATTTAAAATACACTACGCACGTGTCGGAAATGACGTCATTATCTGCACTGAGTGCAAAACTGAATAAAAAAAATAAAAACGCTATTAATTATCGATTCGTTTTGCCCTTAAATCAAATCCGAAAGCACGGGCGTCACTTTAGAGACACCTGAACACATTTCACTTATTATAACGATGACGGTTTCTACCGTAAAGTGTCTCTTCTTCGTTTTTGAGAGAATGAATGTAACATAATCACTCACTCATTTATAACTGCATTTTGCCGAAGAAGAAACACATTAAGGTGTAATAGATAAACCGGTTTATTACTTTATGCACATAAGTTGATCAAATAAAACGAAAGTTAATATGCGTCGTACACGACTTCCTCAACTACCAGTTTTTGCCGCTGCTGCGTTAAGAGGTTTAAATAAAGTGCCTGCAACTCAAAAAGTAAACGAGCTATTAAAAACCTAGCTTCACTGTTAGATCAGACTTTTTTGTTCGAAATTACCAGCTTTAGAATTAAAAAGATGGCAAGGTCAATGGTTTCAATTTAATCAGGAAGAAGAAGAAGAAGGGGATCCATTGACCTTTAATAAATTGGAATCAACAGATCCTTTGTAAATATACAAGGTGTCTCACAACTCGCGCCCCAGAGCGAATGAGGAAACACGAGACAGCACTCGGATGTGTAATTTCGAAGAAAAAAAATCTAGCTTAAAAGATATTCGAGAAAAGACATCTTAAAATTGACCAATCAGAGACCTACACCTTTAACGTGCGTTAAATCTTCTTTAAAATGTGTGGGCGACTATAGTGTTCGAACAATGTCACTGTCAAATTAAATTTAGAACCACCATTTGTTGTTTTAATCTCAAAGAATTCAAATGACAATAATATTTTCGTTTGACACATTTTACACAGCTGCTACAACACGTTGCACTGTACGATATAAATGATGATCTCGGATGACACCTTCGCTAACCTAAATTTTTTGACAGTGAAAAGTCAACTCTAAAGTGTCAAAATTACAGTAAGTCAATCAAATTTTGAATGTCACTAATAGTATTTTTAAAACATAGCAACCAGTTTTATTTTGTAATAATATCATCACACCTCAAGATATCCTTCCGGGATTGGTGGATTAAAAAGTCTTGTAACTCTGTTATGCAAGCAGCCGCAAATTATTTTCTTCTATTTGTTGGCAACCTATTGTTGTCGGCAAGTGGCAATTTCGTATGAGGCGCGAGTTGTGAGACACTCTGTATAAAAGGTGTGGATTTCAAAATGATATACATAACATTCCTAGGTATGTTAATAGCTATTTCGCAAAAAGAATCTTAGTCACAAATTATTATATTCTAAAGTTTGAGTTTCTTAACGTCCTATAAAAATGTCGAATTATAATGTAATTGTTCATCAATGTTTATTTTTCTATTTCTTAACATCCAGTAAATAACTTTCTAATATTTAAACATGATCCTGAGTTAAATTAAGTTACAGAAATCAATAAAAGTAAGGAAAGTAGAAAGAGTTTCGTTAATTACCTTTAAAAAAAATGGCTATGGTTTTTTTTGCTAAGTTCCTCAATTATTCCTATTGTGTTATTATTTTTAACTACGGATTCCTCAATCCAACAATAATGGGAAGAGTTGATTAAGTTTTGGTAACAAATGGACAACAGGAAGTAGTAGTTACAAGAAAAAAATCATCTAAATATTATTTATCGAAAATTTATGTAAATACTTACATTAAAGAACGTTAAATTCTTTATTCAATAAATATAAATTCATTATTATATCTTCTATAGATTTAGAGGTAAAGAAATGCATATAAAATAATTTGATGAAAAAAATCTTAGATCAAACTACTTCAAGGCAAGAAATTCAAATGTTTGTAATTGACACATAAATGTCACTGTCAAAAATATTTGTATGTAAAAGAATATAAAAGGAATTTGCGAAAAAATGACGAATATAAAGAAAAAGAAAAGGAAAGTAGAAAAAGAAAATTTCAGGATATTGAAAATGTGTATATTGTACATAATTTATATTAAAATATCCCGTAGATTTTCAAATATATGTGAGAATTATTTTGTAGTGAGACATGAATATATGTATTTGTATTCAAAAATATTTTTTGTTTTATGCGTACAACCAGGTAAAATATCTGGCGAGAGGTTATGTGCTGGCCACATCAGATTTTTAGTGTGAATCTATATCTAAAAGATAATTTAGGGCTAGTTGCTAAAAATGAACTACTTTGTTGAAAATTTTCTTCAGTGCAAACTTTTGCAAAAACTAACCTTTTTAATTTGAAACTAAATGTAGTAAGTAGATAAATATTATATGGCTAAGTAGATAACATTTCAAATATCCCTTGTAAGAAAGCATACCTAATAACTTAATTATGGAACTGCATACGGTACCTATTACAATACGTGTTTACCATAAAAGCGTTTTAAGAAAATGACTGTTTTTATGTCGCTCAAAGGAAATGAACATTCGTTGCACATATTTACACATTATTCGGAGAGAAAAGGTCTTACGTTTACGTCCGTATAAAATGCGGTAGACACAAAACTATAGTTTAGAGTCCATCAACACTCTATTAGTAGTAGTAGATTTTATTGTTCATAAAAGTTACTGTTGCGATTATAGTGTCATAAAATATCTTAAATATTCGACTTTTTGAAAAAGAATAATACTACTACAGTGCATTCTAGAATCGTTCGAAAACAGATGCAAGAAAAACGTCTACAATTGGCCAACAAAAAAACTGTTTTGCAACTCGACAACGAACCAGCTCGCTTCTTTGAAGTTGTAGCCACAAAATTAATGGAGTTAGGGTTCCAAATGTTCCATATCATCTTTTTTCTTCAAATTTAGTCCCTGCAGACTACCACTTATTCTCTAATATGAAGAAATAACTAGCGCAAAATAGATTTTATTTAAATTTTGCAGAATTAGGGCCGGTATTTTCACTTGCGAATAAAGATTTAGATAAATTTATCCTTCGGATAAATATTTTTCCTGTCTTTTTACTTGCAAATAATTTTATTTGGAAGACTAACATCTGTTATTCGCGGAATAAATTATTCGATACTTGGCTAGTGAATAACCGCACATTCGTAAGTTCATTACATTGCCACATCATGCAGATTTATTAACAAAATGGATACATTAAATATTTTTGATAATTATAAAGATATTTTGAACTATTCATTGATACAGAACGCGACAAAACACATACATGAAAGAATTTTATGAAAAAAATAATTATTATTATATATTAGGGATCGCATTTGATCTCAAACAGTGAATAGGTAAATCATTATAAAGATCCTGTTATTTAACGCTTGCAAAATATTTTCGAATGACAAACATTTACACATAAAGTGCAAGGACAATTTTACAATATACATATATGGTTTACCACACATAAGTGCTGTATTAGATCCTACACTTGTTAAATTACAGTCTCCCGGGTTTAAAAATGAAGAAGAATATAGATGACATTAACTTTAATGCTGGAATTCTAGGCATTTTGTATAACGTCTATAAGCGTTTCTATAGTGACTTATTGACCATATAGAAAAAATGCAATTCTGAGCTCGTTGTCCAACAGTTGACCGTACTTATAGAAATCGAAAAATCTGTAGTTCTGTCTTTTTTAGTATTAGAACGAACACAACACAAGCGTTACATTTTGTTCTTCGTTTAGTGGAAGAGAATTACAGAAAGTAGGAATTTTTGCACTTCTATTGCATATTGACAACTGACATATGTCAAATTTGTTAATCTTTGTCTTATAGGTGCATGTTTGCATCAGTACGAATTATCTAAAATAAAGAATCCAAAAAGAATAGGCATTTACGAAAATTCTACCGGTAGATACCGCATCTACCGATTGCGTTCGAAAACACGAGTGGTTAATAGTTCCCATGTTCGAAAATTGTACCATATCTACCAGATTCATCTACCGGCTCTATAATTTCTGGATCGAGTAATTCAGCCGGTAAATGCGGTAAATGAAGAATCTAACCTCAAAAAAGGTAGTACTGCCAAGCGAAGCGCGCGCGTTAAAAGTGGAAATGTGTTCAATATTAGAATCGGATGTAGCACTGTGCTCAGTTTGTTAACTACGTGATATTTCAAATCTGTTTCAAACTTTCAAATATTTTTTATATGTTGGAAATCTACCATGTTTACCACTTGCGTTCTTAAAATATCGATTCCGGTAGCTATAACCTAGTAAATAGCTGTTTACCGATATATACCGGTAACAGCTCACCGGTAGAATTTTCGTAAATGCCTAATAAGAACGGAAAAACAGACTGCTTGAAATATTTTGCAGGAATATCAAAAATATGAAAATAATATAATGTTTCATATAAAAGTAGGCATTTAATATTTAATAATAATTTTGATATTTTTAATAACATTAAAATTATTTTAGTTTCTGCATTTTGTATATTCATTTGGATCTTTTTAAAATTCATGGATGTGAAAAGTAAAATTTGATAGATAATTAATGACAACCTTACAAAAATATTTCTATTATATTTTCAATATTTTATAGAATTAAAATGTCTTAGGAAATATTTCTTTGCTTTTAATATTGTATATAAATATTAGAAGATAATAAATTCAACTAAATCCATGTTTTTCAATCATTTTAAAATTTGCATTTTATAACGATTGCTAACATTGATGAATTTACAGATAAAGCGAATTTTAGACATTTGCACAGAATACCGATTTATGGAAATCTATAAGGCGTTCATTTATAGAGTTCCTGTAAGCTACAGAGCTATAAATTTATAGGAATTTAAGAGAATGCGTACAATTCCAGCATACAGATATCAAACAAAATTTTCACAACTGCGGATTCAAAAGAAGTTGACACATTTCATCCTTGTCTGCTTAACGCGGCTACATCAAACTCCATCCTTCTCTACTAACACAAAATCACTTTGCAAGGCTAATCGTTGGATATATATATATATATATATATATAGAATAAATTTATTTCGCAAATACTTATTCGAAACTTTATTCGGGAGATGAATAATAATTATTGGGAAGAGATCCACAGTCAAAAAGAGTTTGTGCCAAAAAGTTATGTAGTTTTTACTTTTGCACGGACTTTTAAAACCACCCTCATAGATTCCCTAATCCGTACGACAATCACTCTTTACTATGCGAAGATGCTCCGTATATAGTCAGTGTATTCGAACCAAGAAATCTCAGATCAAAAAGAATTCATATTTCATTTGTTGTAGAAGCTTCCGCCTTTCGCAATTTGGCGTCCGTGTGCATGATTTAGTATGTACCTTGCTCGAGATACAAGGTAAACAAATATTTCATTATGCGAATGTTGTACAAACCGAAGCTAATCCCGCTCATCTCGGTTAGCAAACTACTTGTCCGCAACTCAAGTTGTTTAATAAAACAACAGCCACGGTCGCCTAGCAACGGCTCAGGTGCACGCATATATCAGCGTCCGAGGCAATTGTTTATTCTGAGCCACGCACTAAATTCAATACAATTAGATCAACGTGAAGTCTATCAAACGAATTTATCAGCTACATCTATCTGTAGATTTATGGGATTGTCAAACTGGTTCTAGAATTTTTACGCGGCGCGGGGCTGTTTGATTAATTGCAGTGCTTTATTGCAATGCAGAATGCAGTTGCAGATGCAGTGGCAGTATTGCTGACCAAGTGCCGCTAACCTACAAATGCAGTTAGTAGGGTCAGCAGGCAAGCGTCTCTATTAATTACAATTATTTAGTATTTAGTCATACCTGAAACTGAATCAGGAGCTATTATTTGTCATTATAGGGCATGCATTTGAATATTGTTGTTCAGCAATTTGACAGCTGAATGTGATTTACACTATATTAGGCTTATAACTCAATCTATCTAATCAAATTGAAATTCATGCAATGTATTTTAAAACTTTTTTACATCCCGTCATACCGTAGGTAAGGGAGGTAATGTAATCGTGCCAAAAATTCGATGGTGAGTTTTCAGTAAATAAGCACGAATGTGTGTGTGTGTATGTGTGTGTGTGTGTGTGTGTGTGTGTGTGTGTGTGTGTGTGTGTGTGTGTGTGTGACAATTTTTTCGTCCACGATAACTCATAACAAACTGCCAAATATATCTATTTTCCGTATTTAAGCTTCCTGCATTCATATAACGAGTTGATTAGATTTTGGGTAAAAAACCCATAACAGTTTTTAATGAAAAACAATTACTATGTTTACATGTAGTTTTGAAAATGGTTTTAGTTTTCAGTCAAAATTTCGCGAAACTGTTTACATGCAATTTTCAAAAGAGGTGTACAGATTGATTTGAAAACAGTTTCGGTGCATGCGCATTTGGCTGATGTAAGTGATAGATCTTCTTCACTCCAAATTCTTCATTTTGCCATTATTCCATTTATTTTTTACTTTGTAACATCAAATTGCACAGAGCGATAGAAACGTTATGCTATGTACGCATGCGCAATATCGAATCTGAATGTTAAGTGTTTACATAAGTAGTTTTGAAACTAGTTTACAAGTCAAACCCATGTATTTTAGTTTTGGTTTGAGATAACTTAAAACCGTTTTCACACTGTTTACCTACATGGCGATTTCAAAATTAAAAACGTGAGGTGACGCCTGGTAAACGCCCGCACGGTACAAATATGTCATCATCATTACCGATATCTGCGAACAAAGCAGATTGGCACACTCAGTAATGGGTAATATGCCGTGATGATATATATCTTTTTAAAAAAAAACTGCATGTAAACTATATTAAAATATAATCCAAAACTTTTTAATTTTAGTATTTAAGACTTCTACGAGTATATCATGGGAAATAGCATATTAGATTTTGGCTAAAATTAATCAACCAGAAGTAATACTTTACTTGAAGCTCTGAACAGATTCTCGTGAAAAATATATTATGATATATTCCAAAACTTGTCAAATTTAGTATTTAAGACTTTTATCTCGACTTTTATATAACGGGAAGTAACATATTAGATTTTGGCTAAAAATGATAAACAGGAAATGATACATTATTTAAAGCTCTGAACAGATTTTCGTGAAAAATAAATTGATACAAACCAAAACTTTTCAAATTTGGTGTTCAAGTCTTTTATATTAACGAGAACGACATATTTGATGTTTTCTAAAATTGATAAACCGAAAGTACTACTTTATAAGAAGCTATAAACAGATTTTCTTGAAAAAATATATTAAAACATTCAAAACTTCTCAAATGTGGTATTTAAAACACTTGTATAATTTGAAACATTAGATTTTGACCATACCTATTTGATAAACGGGAAGTGGTACTTAATTTGGAGCTCTTAACTGATTTTCGAGGAAAACAGTCAAATATAACCCAAAATTTGGTATTACAGACTTTTCTATTTATTGGAACAATAAACGATCAACCGGAAGTGATACTTTACTTAAAGTTCATTGCTATTGTATTATTATTTAAATAATTATAAACTGTGCAGAGTTCATGTGAATATTATTGTACGAATCTGGAGATAAAGGATCGGTCTAGATGCTACACATAATGCTTTGCATAAGAGATTTACTTTTATGAGATTTTTCGGTCTTTAAAGTTGAGCTAAAATTTCCTTGGTAAGAAATACACGGGGATTGAAATTATGTTCTCAGCGTTATGAACTGAGTTTGAATTTCGCGCCTAAGTTTGACCGTTACACTTTTCTGGTCTATTTTTTCTTTCTTCATTACCACATCTGAATCTGGCACAAATCTCGATGTTTTTCTTTCATCCAGTATTGGCATCGTTTGTATTAATTTATATCGTTTGTTGTAATTTTAATTGTTGATTTTACATTGTTGTTCTTGGTGTTGTATGTCCCAATCTCTCTGATGTAATTCATAATATATATTTTCTCCATTTATACGTAGCCTCTGTATTTGTACCGTGGAATACCCATTTATTTCGTAATTATCTTTTCTTGTTTGCCCCCGTTTTGTTAATTTGTTGTTTTTCTCTCTTTGTGTTATTACCGGCCAGCATTCTTTCAGAATTGAGTTTTGATTGTTTCTTACTCGTTTCTCATATTTTAGTGCTCTCTTCCCTGTTTCTACTAATTTTTAATGCTTTGTCATCTCTTGCATTACTATATACTCTCGTGTGCATCTAACCATTATATGCATAATGAGGTGTTGCAAAAAAAATTAACATATCTTTTTTCTTCTGAAATTCGATAAGTACGTTCTACAGTGTGATTAAATATGATTTTCTGTTCAAATTTCTGTATATATTAAGCACAGTAGCAGTTTAAAAATATATTTTTTGAATTGGCGCCAAATTACACTGTCTGTGGCATCAGACATACATTAGCCAATGACAAAACTAGAAAGATGATAAAAAAAACAAATGTATTATACATCAACGTCAATGATTTCTTTAATGACAACTGTGTGACATAAGGTCTGACTTATAGTGCAGCGTGATTTTTGGTTCTTTAGCTTAGTTCTTAGTTATTTATTATTATATAATAGCGTTATATTTCATAGTTTCATGCCCAGTATTATAAAAGATGGATAAGTAAAGCACTAGCAAAGTAAAATTTACTCCTGAAGTAAAATAGTTTATTCCAGAGATTTTCGTCAAAACAATAAAAATACTAGCTAAGTAAATCTACAGAATAAATTACTCCACCGATGTTCGAGGAAGTAAATTTTATTGTGTAAAATAAATTTGACACATGTCAACATTAATTTAATTAAATTCATTATACATTTCATCCCATGTATTATTTTTACATTTATTTATCTCCAACATGTTTGCTTTGTCTATTTCTGACTAATTTTTCCCCTTTCTTTTTTCCATTTTAGTTGACACCTGACACTTTATGACACGCACACACACTTTATTGTCTATTTTGACTTTTGGATTTAATTCGTGTTAGGAACATACAGAATACAAATTGTTAAAACATATATAAAACATATTCCAGCGACACATTGTTTGGAACAGATCCTCTTCAGTTGGAGATTGACATTATCGCCAGTAGTGGTCTTAAGAAATACTGTCTAGTAATGTTTTATCCTAGATTTATCAATCTCTCTTATGCTCCAGTAGTGCAAAGATTAGCCGGTATAAGAAACCATGGCCTGAGTGCATCATTTTCCAGCTAAAAAATTAAATGTATTCAATAGTTCTTATTTAATTATAAAAAATATTTATATTTACATCAAAATGATCTTTACAACAAAAAAGTTTTGATTTTATGTTTTTATCTTTACTTGCGACAACCATTTCATTCTTCTTTCTTCGTTTTGAGGCACAACTAGAAATATTTTTCCTAATTATCAATTCTGCACACTGCACAAAACACTTTTTTACAACCATGTTTGATTATTTCCAAATACAAAAATTAGTAGTAGTTGACAGCTGTCATGACTGTCACTCGTTTAATTTCCGTCGGTGGCAAATATAAGCCACACCCTCATTGGTTAGGTCGTTTCGAACGTCATCAGTCGATAGGGGAAGCGGAAATTCAAACATTATAATTTCAAAGACAATTTTCTCATGAATAAAGAATAATACGAAGAAAATAAAAAATAGGGGTAAAATATTTTTATCCTAATCTTTCGATTAAAGCAAAGAAAAAGAACGTGCAACACCTCATTGCATGTCTTCTATTTATTTATATTCTGCCCATCCATATATTTCGTAGCGTTTTTATTGTTTTTAATTTGTGACAAAACTTTTGTCACCTATGTCATTACTTATCAACTGTAGCTGTCCTGTATCTTATGTTTTGTATTTCGTGTGTGAATATGAGGTGTAGTGGTTAATACTGCGGAGTCGACGGCGTGAATACAAGAGACAAATACCCTAGCCACTAATCGCAACACACCACACCACCTAGTGTCAGCTTACAAAGCTGTGGTCTATCTAACGTACACTTGAGATGACGGCATCAGCTACATCTCCGGAATTGGGTCACCAATGTTGGACAAGACAAGGACACAAATTTTGGTTACAAATTATAGGGGGCATACAAAAGATTCATTCGGAAGAGAGATGATAAAGATATGTCGGTTGATCAAGTTCACTCTTTTTCTTAACATTTCAAGGCATTTGATAAATTTGCGGTTTTGTTAGAAAGATATACGAAATATGATCAAAAAAGTAGTGGCAGTTTTTGATATTTATTTTAAAGTTTTATTCATATTGGACATATAGTTTATGTTATTCAGGATCATGTTTAAAAGAAAATTATTAACTGTATACAAGTGCAATTTACCTAACCATGAAACAAAAGACGAACGTTAACAATTTTTTGCTGTCAGATTTGTGTGACATTTTTAAGTTCATGCAGTAAAGGTCTTGTCACACTAGAAGTAGTAGTAGTATTTTATTCTCTATTCGATATGACTGAATTTTATACTTCATATTAAATGGATATAGAGTTAAAAAATCTGATGTAGCCAGCACATTACCTTCCATCAGTTCTATATGTATTTATACAAATTCCACACAGAAAGTTTTTTTGCAAATGATTCCATATTTCCAATATATTATCTTCAGTCAGTTCTATATATTATGTACAAATTCCATACAGAAAGTTACTTGTAAGATTATATATATTTCCAATAAAATTATAACTCACACATGTTATATAAATTGCACTTTGACACTGACATTTATCAATCAGAATTTTCTTAATGTAGTAGATGTTTCCATGTTTATAGCACAGCTGGCTGTTTTGTAGAATTTACTTTCTCTATATCCATTGAATATGAAATATAAAATGTAATTAAATCGTATAGAGAATAAAATATTCTTAAATATTTATAATAACATTAAATGTGAAAAAGTGATATTTGACAGCATTTTTTCAAGAAAACTCTTAAAATCTTCAAATTAGGGTACTTCCGGTTGACCAATTATAACCAAAATCTAATCAGCTCTTCATATGGATCTAATAAAAAGGAATAGGCAAAAAATATAATTTTTAAAAAGGTGGTATTGGAGTTACGCGATCCGAAAAAGTCGTCACATATACATACATACATACATCCATCCATACATACATACAGACATCATTGTAAAAATAGTAAAATCGTATTCTTGGGACCCAAAAACGTGCTTATTCATTAAAAACTCATCATCGAATTTTTTGACCAAAGACAATACCTTCCTTACCTAAAGGTGATTGAAGGTAAAAATTATAAAAAAATTAAATATCATAAAGTAGCCAGCTATGGAAACAGCTACTATATTAAGAAAATTTTGATTGCAAGATGTGAGTGTCAAGTGCAATTGACATATGTTTGTCTTATAATTTTACTGGAAATATAGGATCTTTTGCTAGAAACTTTCTGTATGGAATTTGTATAAAATACAAACAACTGTCGGAAGGTAATGTACAGGTGTCTCATTTTCGATGTTTTTTCATTTGTTTCTTAATAATTTCCAATATTTTCACCTCAATAAGTTCATAATTCGTCTTTTATTAATGTTTAAAACAAAAGAATGAAGGCTTGTTATATATCATTGAAAAGCTTATAAAATAAGCAAAAAGACGAGATATTCGAGATAAGTTCCCATTTAAAAAATCATAAGTTTGTGTTTGTGTTATATCTCAAGTATTAAGTTTTCAAAAAATCGAATTACACCATTTTATTCTATTTGAAAAACGGTAATTTTTTTATAAAAACATTAGTTCTGTAACTACCATAATAAATAAAATATGAGATATTTTCAAAATGAGCGAATAACAAGTTTTTGACTGTAGCTCAGAAACAAAAAAAGATCGAAAATACCTGTGGTGACTATTAAACATTTCTGGAAAAGTTTACCCTGGAATGTGCAAAAGGTTTTGCTCTATCATTAATATTACCCGAGATACCTTATAAAAACATGGAAAATGAGACATCCTGTACAAGAAATAGACTATTTTAAAAGAACTTTCTGTATCAAATTTTACAAAATACAAATAACCGACGGAAGATAATGTGCTGGCCACATCAGATTTTTATAGGATGTTTTTGTAGAAACGCTCATACTTTTATATGTTTTAACTAAACTATTTGGCATCCTTGACAGTATTTATAATATTTAGACTATGGTTGTTTCTGCAAAGATCTTTTCAATTACAATACGTTAAAGTTGGTCATTTCCTACACTTATGTAATTTTTGGAAATATGCTCCTGTATTAATTTTCCACTAAGCTCCTCTATTCTTATAAATAATTAATGATTGGTTAAAATCCATCAAGATGTAAATGCTTCCGTGCAATGAATAATTTGGAATAATTGACCTTATCGAATGCGAAATCATGTGGAAGAAACCAGCGTTACTTGGCGTATTCACCACTTCAAATTGAAGATAATCTCGTGGAAAATTCGTAATAATTGATAATAACTACATATGCAATTTTTAATTATACGCTGCAGTAAAAATGCATTCACTTGATATGCACTTCATCAAGATTTGCGCAATAAAATTACCGTAAATATATAAAATTTCTGCCCAATTAAATTCAACACTAGTAATTTAAAATTGTACATTTCCTCTCGCAAATGCTTACCTTTGTTGTAACACCCTATAAAACAAGTAATTACGAAAAAAAACTTGATCAAAGTGACCTGATAAAATCAAAGAGAGACTCTGCAAAACAAGCAAAAATTATGTGCATACTTATCTAATTAAGTGCATTGTATGCTTCTCACACCACCATTTTGAATTCTCTGCAATCGGAGGAAAATTTGAATTTCTTTGTTTGTAGATCAGATAAGAATTTTTAAATCTGGCTAATTAAAATGAAGAGAAAATCTGACATTTTCTTTTTATGTTTTGTACTAAATCTTTATAAGAACTCATAAAAAATTTAACCGTAGTAACATTTCCTAAAAACAGAAAATGAAATGAATTTTATGACCAGTGGTAAGATTTTTATGTTGTTTTAGATTTGTTTTCTTTACGACTTTGGTTTAAAATGCTAAGCGGGCGTTACTTCAGAATAAAATTGGGAGTGACGCGAATTTCATCTCAAAAATAAATATATTTTTCATGAGCTCGGATTATATATTATTTGTATTATTAGATATTTTAGGTACTTTAATAAGATTTAATCATTAAGATTTTAAATAACGCGTCCTAAAGTATTTATGACGCGATTTACCCCCTCCTTTTATTACGATTCTATTTATTGTACAGCATGTACAGTTTTACCATGGTTATAAGCAAAAATGCTTTCATTATTTAGTAGTCGCGGGATCCGGATCCGGATAGTTTCGGTTTCGGATCCAAAAATATCCGGATGTCCGGATAATTGAATGTTGAATTATCCGAATCTGAGCATCGGATTTCGGATCCGGATCTGAGTATCAGATTTTGGATCCGAATCTGAGAATTGGAATTTGTATCCGGATCTGAGTATCAGATTTTAGATCCGAATCTGAGTATTGAACTTGGATCCGAATCTGTGTATCGGATCTTGAATCCAGATCCAAATATCGAATCTTGGAAACGCATTTGAGTATCGGATCTTAGATTCGAATATGAGTATTATTATCGGATTTTAAATATGGAATTTCAATATCCGGATCGATTCTCGGATTCGAATATTCTCAGTATTAAACCTTCCATTTAAATATTAGCATCGGGTCTAACCAAAACCAAATATATCTGATGATAATCCACTATGCATTTTTGTTTGGTGTAGTAAATTAATAGTCGGCATATTTCTGGCAGCTGTTTAAATTTCTTTTAGCATCCGCTAAGAAGGAAATTCCTCGATTCCACAGAACTAAAGTAGATAACAAAAACAATCCCTTTTATGTGAAACACGTGCACGATAGGTATTTCGCTCCAGTAACGAACCTATTGCCACTGTTTTTCAACTTGATCGGATCCAGAATTAAAATTTGGATCCGTAGACAAAACATCGAATCCGGATCCGGATCCTAGTCCAGATCCGAATCCAAGTTCAGATCCGGATCCAAGTTCAGATCCAGACCCAAGTTCAGATCCGGATCCAAGTTCAGATCCGGATTAATTCGAATTCGAATTAATTTTCGGATATCCGCTTCAATATCTATGTTCTTCTCACATTTATTTAAAAAGCTGATTCCACCAAGTAAATACTGAATAACGACAAAACATCGAATCCGGATCCGGATCCTAGTCCAGATCCGAATCCAAGTTCAGATCCGGATCCAAGTTCAGATCCGCAACCAAGTTCAGATCCGGATCCGAGTTCAGATCCGGATCGAAGTTCAGATCCGGATCCACGTTCAAATCCGGGTCCAAGTTCAGATCCGGATCAAAATTCGAATTAATTTTCGGATATCCGCTTCAATGTCTAGGTTCTTCTCACATTTATTTAAAAAGCTGATTCCACCAAGTGAATACTGAATAAAGATGGGTGTATAAATCCATATCGTTTCAGACTCAATGGTGAAGTTTGTGACGTCAACCTAAATCATAAACCTAAAGTTTGGACCTTGCAATGTTTAACTTTATGATTTGAATTCTGCAGTGTGAATGGAGTCATTACATAATATGCGGCCAAATCTAAAGTATAAACCATAAATATTTGTGAATGCACCTTTAAATGATATAGATATTTAGTATCCACTTGGTGGATTCGACTTTTTACACATGGAGACCGTCATAACTTAATTACCAATAATGCCAAGTGAATGACAGTTTCACGGTACACAGGTGTCTGTACATATCAAAACTAATTTTTAGGTAATTTAAACTTACATTTATGAATGACTTACTTAAACCTAAACAAAAACCATAAATCTAATTTTCATTTGTGAATGCACCTTTAACGTTTATTTTTTAAAAACGAATGAATGTTCTAGGGTTAGATTAAAATTAAAGATTCATGTACTTGTTTTGTTTAAGAGCAAAGAGTATTTACGATTCTTGCATGTAAGTTTGCGGCAATAAAGCATTAAACTCACGAAATCGATGTGACTTTTGCTACATTTTAGTTACAAAAATTTGCCGCGAAACTTAAAGTTCCCTTAGGCACCATAACTTTTCAACTTTTCAGTGTTTTATAAGTTTTTATGACGTGACGCAGTCTCACAAATAAAACGCGAAAATACTTTTCCAAGTTATTTTAATTTTCAAATAAAATATCATGCCGGTATGCGTTGCTTAAGCCGTCACTCGCTTTTTCAAATTTTTTAATGGATTTTCTTTGGGATGGCCTTAGATTTACTCGTCGCAGGAAAGTTTGTGTGGTGTGCTATTATCCTTGCTGAAAGTTCGCTTCCTGTTTACCGCAGCAATGGAGACCGCGTCAGCAAGTTGGAACTTGTTCATGCTCAGGTAAAAATGTCACCTGGAGAAATGTCACGAGAATTATTTCATGACGCTCTTAGACAAAATGTTGTTGCCTTCATAAAGATAAATAAGAAAATGGAGATGTTTCACCAACATTAATGCGACACAACAATACTTTTAAAAATCTAGAAAAGTTTTCTAAATGTACATAATTCTATAAATACCAATGAGGCTCACTACACTACTATATACGTAGTAGCAAATAAGAACACAGGTCATTTTTATTAAAATTGGATCTGAAAACTGTATGATAGGAAGAAGTAAAGTTTAAAAAATGTTTTTTTAAAATATTTCAGTATTTAATGCCCTTAACATTTACTCTATTCCATATTCCTACAGTGAAAGTTGACTTTTAAATTATTTAATAGATGTGGTTTATTTTCAAAACCTAGATATGAATAGAATTGGATAAAATATTCAGGTATGAGAATTTTTGCATGAACCCATTTAAATACTAGACTAGGAAATCACAGAAATACATTTCTATGTCTTGCTTAAAATAAATGGTCGACTACGGTACCTGAATAACAAAACAGGGGGGTATTAAACATTTATCCTTTATTTTGATTCTAAAGTATCATTCACAACAAAAAAATTAAGGTAGCGGTAGAATTAGTGGCAGTGGTAGTGGCCTGGGTAAAAGATTGAATGCGTTATAGGCGGTGTGCACAAAAATAGTCAGCTCCGACGGCGGACAATATGACAAAAGTGGTTACTCATTGAAAGATAACAAGGTTATGTTTTATGTCAGAATAATTTTAAAATATGTATGTTATAAAATGTTTGCAATGAATGCGAATGATAGGATGTCAAATATTATATGATGCAGTGGAAGATGCAATAATTCTGACAAAATTACCGATTGAAGTATGAAATTTTATAAATTTCGTAGAATATTATATGAGGAATATATGCGTAAGAAAATAACTTTTCAACAGTTATCTTCTACTTACATGAAGAATTCTTTTAGGTTTACATATATTCTCCTTGTAAAAGATACTTATCGTATGAATAAAATTCAAACAATGGTCGTATGATTGAGACAATGAATTATATAAAAATGTGTTTCTTAAGTTAAAATTTGAACAAAATATAATAAAAGAAGCAGAAAATTATCTTAAAATTGTATAATACTTGCAGTTGTATCATATAGACAGTCTATTTTTGACATAATTAGTCTATTTATTATATATTTTGTACATGTAATGTTAATGTTAAAAGTAAAAATTCACATGGTTCGTATTTTTCATGTATTCTCCTTTCCGAGCTTGTGCAACTGATTCCACTTACTGCCTGGTATATTTTCATTGAAGAATATTCGTCAATTATTGCGAATATAAAAGAACATCATCCACTGATATCGTGATATGTGATATACAGAAACCTTCTTTCCAATCATCCAAATTTTCTAATTCTCTAATTGCAATTTCCATGTATTCTGCATTTTATAATAATTAACTAATATTATAAATTATAATATAAAACTAAGTATGATAAATGGTTTACAGAAATCATATATATTATGAAAAAAATTATATTTTCTGTCACAGTACCTTCGCTGGTATTTTGACTTTTTTGATTCACATATAACATTTTAAATCATTTCTTTATTCATTTCAATATACTTTGACGGCGCTGACGCTCAAAATGTGCACATCGCGTATATCAAACATATTCGTTCACATCCAAAAAATTAAGAAAATTAGTAGTAGCGCAGAGGCAACTTCTACGTTGGCACTACCGCTACCGCTTAATTTTTTTGACGGTTTTGACGTTTATTGTACAATGATAATCTTCTGTAACGGAATACATAGGGGGCAGTTTCCTTTCAAATCAAATCACATGGAAAAGTTATCAAAAGAAAGCACATCTACCAAATAATTTAAACGTCAACTTTCTTTCGCTAGTCATACTTAATTTCAAAATGGAGTGAAGTAATAAATCAAAAATTGCAAGAATAGTATTGGATTTTTGTCAGAGATTTGGCCAATAAACCCATTAAAAAAATAGATAAAATGCCGTTCGCTTAGTACCTGGAGCAAAATTTACTTCTCTAACAATGGCTCATAATAGAAAGACCTCAATAAAACTTTCGATAATGCCTATTGAAGACTTGGATAGTCGTAGAGAGAAGTGTATGTATTTATATTATCTGCAAATAATAGTTCTTTACCTAAATTTATATTTATTTTGATAATTTTCTAAAAATTGACCAATTTTAGAGTTTTTTTTTAAATAGGGATACAGGTATACAACATTTCCAGTAATATATGATGACAATGAACAATTCTCACATAAAAGTGAAATAATTTGAAGCGTCCTTCAGTTCCTTATAATAACATATAACTTTAACAAAGACGTCAGTTCTTTAATTTTTAACATAACCATTCCTTTCATACCTATGCGTTCTTTAAAACAAAAGAATAGTTAAAAAATAGATGAAGCATAAAAGCCATCAACTGTTTTAAATTGGATGTTTAAAATTCATTTCAAACGAACAAAGAAAGAAAAAACAAAACCAACTCTTCCCTTCGGCTGTTTAAAATGAGTTCCTCAGCAACGCCACGCAACTGTTTCTGTTATACCCAAGGTGTCAGATTTCTCCGATAACACTCAATGCTCTAATTTATTTCTTCACGACACTTTGTGGATTTGCTAACGAAGAATTCTCCCCAATAGTTTCAAGTTACGAATGAAATATAGGGGTAGTTGTGAAAATAATGATGAGGGTTGCTGTCAGATATAATTGGGCGAAGTTTTAGGGATGTTTTTAATTTTGTTTATTGTGACAGTTGCTAAGCGATTTGATTTTTGATAAGGGTGGATCGACACTTTAAAATGCTTTTAGGGGTAGTTTAAAACAGCTTGCTTAGCTTTTGAATAGCAGATGGTGGATATCTTTGCTAAATTATAATTAAATTAAATAAACTGTCGAAAATCTTTGAAAGAATGGAATCTTCTACTATCGCGATCTGTAGTTCTAAATAAATAAATAAATAAATATATCATCACGGCATATTACCCATTGCTGGGTGTGCCAATCTGCTTTATACACAGAATTCGGTAATGATGATGACATATTTGTACCGTGCGGGCGTTTACCAGGCGTCACCTCACGGGCACTCATTGCTGGCGTGGAGAGCTCACCACAGGGGTCAATTTTTGTGCCATTTAAAATTTGAAATATTTGGCGTCGGTCAGGATCGAACCCGGTTCCCCAGATTCACTAATTACTATATTCGTTAAGCCGTTTTTTATTTTCCGTCATCTTTAGGTAAGGAAGGTATTGTCTTTGGTCAAAAAATTCGATGATGAGTTTTTAATCAATAAGCACGTTTTAGGGACCCTAAAATACGATTTCACTATTTTTACGACGATGTCTGTATATATATATATATATATATATATATATATATATATATATATATATATATATATATATATATACCGTGTGTCTCCTTTTTTTATGGACCATAGGAAATAACAATGGTAAAATTTTCATATGGTTGTAAATTCTGCCCTATTAATTTTAGAACTAAACTGTAAACATAAAAAATGTTCAGAATTAAATACTGCATAAAATTAGTCTAAATTTGTTGAT
Source organism: Harpalus rubripes (assembly GCA_963082715.1). Lineage (NCBI taxonomy): Eukaryota > Metazoa > Arthropoda > Insecta > Coleoptera > Carabidae > Harpalus > Harpalus rubripes. Next base: position 3,624,653 of record OY720453.1, on the reverse strand, counting down.
ATAATAGGTTCATGCCATGAGATAAACGTAAAATCAAATATCCGTCTTTAAGCTTTTTACAGAGTGCCATGCAAGACAAAATATGCAATTTAATTAGCCATATTATTTGACTTTGACAGATAAAAGTTTATTAATTGATATTTAATTGTTAATATTGTTCCAGTTTTTTCTGCGATGGCAAATGTATCCATGCTTACTGATAAATAATTTAATGAATTCAATAATTTTAAAAACTTTATGACAGATGTCATCTGTCAAATTCAAGCCATACAACTGTTTAATATTTTGTAATAGTGCTCATGGCACTCTGTAAGTAGCTAAAAATTATTACTTTTATTTTGCCTCTCTTTCGTAAACGAAACGCATGCAAACAATACTTTTGGACTTTTTAAATGCAGTTTTTAATTCTGAATACTTTGTATTTACACCGTTGTTCTAAAATTAATAGGGCAAAATTTACAGCATTATGAAAATTTTACCATTGTATTTCCTATGGTCCACAAAAAAAGTAAACACACGGTATATATATATATATATATATATATATATATATATATGTGTGTGTGTGTGTGTGTGTATGTGTGTGTGTGTGTGTAACAAAAATTTTGTCTGCGATAACTCCAATACTACAATTTCAAAAATTATAATTTTTTCGTATTCTTCTTCGTTACATCTATATGAAGAGCTGATTAGATTTTGGTTACAATTGGTCAACCGGAAGTACCCTCATTTGAAGATTTTAACAGGTTTTCTTGAAAAAACTATGTTAATTATCATTTTTTCACATTTAATGTTATTATAAATATTAAAGAATATTTTATTCTCTATAAGATTTGACTGCATTTTATACTTCATATTAAATGGATATAAAGTTAAAAAATCTGGTGTGGCCAACACAATACCTCCCGCCATTTACAACACGTATCACAGAAAAGATTAAATGAGAGCTTCAAGTAAAGTGCCATTTCCGGATACCCGATTTACACCAAAATCTAATGGGCTCTTTCTATAATATATAAAAGCCGAAATACAATGTTTCAAAATTTTCTGAATGATAGTATTTGAGTTAGAGTGGAGGATCCACACATACATACACACACATACACACATACATACACACACATACATATATACACGCATACATACATACACACATACATCATCGTGAATATATTAAAATTGGATTCTAAAGACCTTAAAACGTGCTAATTTACCAAAATCCCGTTTTTTAGCACGATCCCTATACCGCCTTTACCAAGTTTATCGGGAGGTAAAAATTATTAAGAAATTAAATTTCATAAAGTACCCAGCTATGAAAACAGCTACTATATTAAAAAAAATTGATTGAGAGATGTCAGTGTCAAGTGCAATTGACATAGTATGTTTGTCTTATAATTTTACTGGAAATATAGGATCTTTTGCTAGAAACTTTCTGTATGGAATTTGTATAAAATACATACAACTGCCGGAAGGTAATGTACAATAAATAGAATATTTTGCAAGAAACTTTCTGTATGAAATTAATACAAAATACATAGAACTGACGGAAGGTAATATGTTGGCCGCATCAGATTCTTTCGTTTTTTCTGCAAATATAAAAGAGGTATATATTGATCTGTATAAGAAATGCTTTCAAAAAACAATATAATTTTATATTATTAAATATGAATGACTCTCGGATGCGACAATTTTTATCCGTCTTAAGTATAGTATATGACTTTAACTGCACAGGTATTGATCGATCAATGAATCAGAAATAATCATCGAACTCTTTATGATTTCCTACGTCATTATTATTAATTTTTACGCCGTATTCAGATAAATAGACATTACTTTAACGTTTCTGACTGCACCTTATTGTAGCATGTAAATAACCATGGCATAATAATAGAGATACCCCACTATGTAAAGGAAATGAAGCAATATGCTTAAATGCATAGGAAAGGCTAACAACCTATTTTTATTCTAACTTCCGCGTTATTTAAACATGCCCTTAGATACTAATTTTCTCTAAACGATCTGTTTTAGCAAATACTTCGCTATTACACGAGCATTTGCAAATTATTCGCCACAGTTTATATTCAGAGTAGAAATTACATAATACGTTGTGTGTTAAGATAGATCAACTTTCTAACGGTACAGAGCTTGTAGATAATGTCCGACAAATAACTACATGGAACGGTAAACGCAAACAGAGGTAGTGTCACGAACTAGCGCAGAATCAGCGAATAATTTAATATTTTTGACGTTAATGCACTAGAAACAAACCATAACGAGATATATGGACTCATTGAGGATGTGGAAGTACGAGGAGATTCTCACATTTATTAAAAATGGTACAACGAAGAGAGATAACAGACTACAGACCGTCCAGAATTATGGAAACACCTCATAATTATTTTAATAAAACAAGTAAATGAAAAAATGTTGAATTTCCTTTCATAAATAAAAAATTTACCTAATATTATGCATATATACATCAAAAATATTTAATATTATTATACTTTTCATTCATGATTTTCTTTATAACGATTCTGGGTCTGATTTTGTGACGTCATAATTTTCTACACAAACACACGATTGTGAGGCACACCCGTAGTCGAGTCTGTACTGTACTTGAATCAGATCAGTCACTTTTCTAACAACCTTATATAACCAATATTTTGAAAGTAACGTCAATATTCGTCATACCTTTCAGTAAGGAAGATATTGTTTTTAGTCAAAAAATTTGATGATGAGTTTTTAATGAATACTATTTTTGCGATGATGTCTGTACGTCTGTGTGTATACATATGTGTGACGATTTTTTTCTCTTTTTTTTTCTCAGTCGATAACTCCAACACTACAATTCCAAAAATTATAATTCTTTTGTATTCCTCTTCGTTACATGCATATGAAGAGCTGATTAGATTTTGGTTGTAATTGGTCGACCGGAAGTACCCTCATTTGAAGATTTTAACAATTTTTCTTGAAACAAAGCTGTTAAATATCATTTTTTCACATTTAATATTATAAATATTAAAGAATATTTTATTCTCTATACGATTTGATTACATTTTATACTTCATATTCAATGGATATTGAGTTTAAAAACTATAAAGAAATTAAATTTCATAAAGTCAATGTCAAGTGCAAGTGACATAGTATGTTTGTGTTATAATATAGAATCAATTCTAAGAAACTTTCTGTATGGAATTTGTAGAAAATATATAGAACTGAACGAAGGTAACATCCTGGAAATGTAAATCCTTTCGCAAGAAACTGTCTCTATCGAATTTGTATAAAATACATAGAACTGACGGAAGGTAATGTGCCACATCAAATTTTTTTAAAGTACAAATAACGTAATATGCTATATAAAAATTATAAATAAATACTATTTATGTTTGATTTAAATCTTACAATGGTTGTACACCATTGTTTTGTGCCGTCCTGCGAGAACAACTCGTTGAGAAGTAAAAATAAAATTTTTGTTCGTATTCTTATGGCTGAAGATGTAAGGGAAAGATGCTTTCAATACTCCAAAAGTTTTGAAGACTACTCTTGCTTGTGATGACACAAACGTCAAATGTAGTTCCATTTTTCCACGATAGGTGACACAACGGTCGCAAAATAATGACGTAATTTGAAGACAATAAGAACATATACTGATTAAAGAAAGACCATTTTTGCAGAAACTTTTCACGAAAAGCCAATAGCCTAACCAGATCCTAGACGATTCTGATTCGGAAGAAACATGTGCAAACATACTAAAAAATCTGATGTGGCCAGCACATTACCTTCCGTCAGTTCTATGTATTTTGTACAAATTTCATACGGAAAGTTCCTTGCTAAATTAAATATTCTATTTCTTGTACGTTACCTTCCGGCAGTTGCATGTATTTTATGCAAATTTCATACAGACAATTATTATTTTGTGACGTTTTCTATATACAGTGTAATGTATCTGCAGAAATAAAAGATTTATTATTATTATTATTATTATTATTTTTATTTCTTGTACATTATTACCTTAAAGCAGTTGTATGTATTTTATACAAATTCCATACATAAAGCAAAAGATCCTATATTTCCAGTAAATTATAAGACAAACGCACTATGTCAATTTCACTTGACACTGACATCTTTCAATCAGAATTTTCTTAATATAGTAGTTGTTTCCATAGCTATGGCTACTTTATGAAATTTAATTTCTTTATAATTTTTTAACTCTATATCCATTTAATATTAAGTATAAAATGCAGTCAAATCGTATAGAGAATAAAATATTCTTTAATATTTATAATAACATCAAATGTGAAAAAAATATATTGAACATAGTTTTTTCAAGAAAAACTATTAAAATCTTCAAATGATGGTACTTCCGGTTGACCAATTGTAACCAAATTCTAATCAGCTCTTCATATGGATATAACGAAGAAGTATACGAAAAAAATATAATTTTTGTAACTGTAGTATTAAAGTTATCGCAGACGAAAATTTTGTTACACACACACACACACACACACACACACACACACACACACACACACACACACATACACATACACATACACACACACACACACACACACACACACACACATCCACACACACACACACACACACACACACACACACACACACACACACACACACACACATACAGACATCATCGTAAAAATAGTAAATTCGTATTCTAGGGACCCTAAAACGTGCTTATTGATTAAAAACTCATCATCGAATTTTTTGACCAAAGACAATACCTTGCTTACCTAAAGGTGACGGAAGGTAAAAATTGGTATTATCTTAACCAAATGTACAAAATTAAATAAATAATAACAATAATAATATAAATATTAACCAACCACCATTAATGGGCCAATCGGAGTTGTATTTACGGTACTTGATCTTAAACACTAAATGCCCAAATGCGACATCGGACGCGGCCTTAAAGTGATTATATTAGGAATATACCAACAGATATTTGGTAGATATATAAAGATAAAAATTCTTGCCTTATCTCAGATTCAATCTAAATTAATAAGAATGTGGTTTGACAAAAATATTTCGGAGTTTTTAAATGGAATCCATTTCATTGGTATAATTTAAATCTCCGAAATGCCAACAATCTGGAAGTATCGGTTATACAGTCCCGTAAATCCTGGAATTTCGGAAACGGTTGATTGAATTTACGAGTGAAAAAAGTAAACAAAATTTGCATTAATTAAAATAGCGGAGTAATACATATCCTAGTGCAGCATTTAATTTGCATCCCGTGATTTATTCGCCGTAATTGTAGACGAGTTACCGGATCTATTTTTTATAGCGGATTCGCACGGTGGTTATTTATCGCAGAGTTTTAAGAATCGCTGATGCCGTCAGTTGGAATTATGGTATTGAAATGATATATCGGTGTTGTCGGCAACTTTACTACATAATAGCCAATATTTTGCATCCTAGATACCTGGTCGTAAACGTCGATAATTATTGTTGAGGTAGGGTTTTTTACGGTATGATTGTGGCTGCTTTGCTTTCGTTTCCCAACAATAGACGTGCTGAAAGACTGGTTTGATTTATCGTTCTGCTGCAACAAGGTTTTTATTACTTTGTTTGATACACATGCTAATCTTTGCCACAATCGCTCGCTTGGAATTATACTGACATGCATTGCAAACTGCTAAACACCACTTATCCACAACTTGCGAGCAAAAATATCAGCGCAACCTTTCTGTATTCAAGTGTAAATTTTACCTTGCAGCGCTATCAAGATTATATTATAAACGATCTTACGACGGTCATTCCATCATCAACTAAACAAACAGTAAATATGCTTTTTTCGATTTTTTGTTCAATATGATTACACATGTATTTTTGTGTACATAATTTTATATTTATGAATCTGTCTAATTTTATTTACCCTGGAGAAAAATAATCCCAACGAAAATGAAATACCTAGGAAGATCGCAGAAAAACCAAAATTCAATTAAAACAGATGGAGAAAATATATTATGAACAACATCAGAGAGATTGGGACATACAACAGCAAGAACAACAATGTAAGGTCAACAATTCGAATTACAATAGGGCTGTTGCAAGAATTTTTATATGCCTTCTAAATGCCTTTGTCTACGATGCTAGAAATCGTTGCGAGTTCTCGATCACATTTTTTGATCATAAACATTGAACTTGTATGACTACAGATGGCAGGTTGGTCGAATTTATGAAGTTACTTTCAGTCATTTCTACCAATACTAAAAACTAATAAAACATAAGCGAGAAATTATCCCGGCCGTAAGTAAATTCAATTTTTACCACTAATATATTAATTTATTTATAAGTAATTATTTATAATAACATCAAAAATCAGTAGAATTAAGTCATATTTTATAACCTTATAATTTTTAAGCTTATTAAACATCAAACGTCAAGATTTTAAATTGGTAACATGTAAATGAAATTAGCAACTTGTACGAAAAAATGGGACAGAACGCAATTTTCCATTCTAGTTTTCTATACGATTTTTGTGTCCGAGTTGGTAATGTCCACGATCCGAGTTATCGAATTGCGGACTATATCCGAGAACTCGGATCGATTTCTAGGATCGTGGACATAGGCGTTAAGCCATCAAATATCCATTAAATATTTTATAATTAAATTTGGATATTTTGAAAAAGTCACGTGATCTGAATCAGAATGTGACGTCACAGCACATACGAGTACATCTTCATCGGCTCCAATTAGTCCTTTTAAAGTGTGAATTCTTTGTGTTTTGTTACAAGTGTTATGATAAATATATTGTCAAAATTGTCAAATTTCGTGTTAGATAATAAAAAATTCAATACAAAAATGGTACTAGGAGCAAACCTACTATTGATTTTATAAATATGCCAAAAGATGCGAAGAAAAAAAAATGTGGCTGGAACAAACAATCGTTTTCTGATATAAATTTACCCACCATCCAGCTATCGACTTTCGATAAACTGTCCGACTTTACTTGAGTGTAGCCATTATTACTTTATTACTCATTTATAATGGAAAATGTCTGCGTCAAATGTCAAATTATAAGTTTTTTTTATTAACATGTGACAAACTATCGCCTACGTTTATTTATCTAAGTAACAAAAATAAATGTAGGTGATGGAAAAACTGTTTTTCTATTGGCTGTGAATGACATAATGTATGTGCTTATACGACACAGGGGTGGGGGGTTTATCATGACTATTGTGGATATTATTATTAATACAACAATCCTACGCCCGATTACGTGTAACAGGGATATTGAAAAAAGAGGCATAAAAATATATAAAATCATTCTACGAGCCACGCTCAACGTTTTGAAGACAAAATGGATAAGATTGCTAAAAAACTTTTTGTACAAAATACTTTTTGTTGAATAATTTAAAAGTAATATTTAGATTCTCTTACAACTCAAATGTGTTAAAAACATTTTAATTTTGTTAACCCACTTATCTTCTTTACGTCCTTTATATTTTTATCAAATCTTTTTATAAAGTCGTTCCTCCTAATGTCTTATTTCTAAATCTGGAGATATAAATACATTTTTATAAATCTGGCCAATTCAATAGAGTACATCTCTATATTTTCCGCTAATCCTGAAAGCTCCTCTATACTCACTTCCTTCTGAAAGCTGCGCATCGAACGGTCGGCTCGGAATGAAACGCGGAATAAAAAGTCACGAGGTATAACAATAAAACAAGAGTAAAAAAACTTTGGGCCATAACAGACTGAAGAAAGTGGAGAGAATAGAGCCGTGGATTCACAGAAGGCCGTGCGTTATTGTCGCTACCCTCATTATCATCCATTGTTAGGTTAGGTTTTTTAACGGGAATACGACACCTTCTCACGATGAAGTTGGACTGGCAGTTAATTTGTGCCACTGTCGCACAAAATCAATGAGAACGATCTACAAATATATCTTTGTAGGAATATTTTATTTTAAAAACGTTTCCATGAATTCTTCATATGACTCGACAACTTTTTTTGTCTTACGTTTTCTAGTTTTACAAGATAGACTATGAAGATCTCCACCTCTACTTAATTCTTAACTAATTTATTTATTTATTTATTTATTTATTATCAATCTGACCTACAGGATGTAATATCCCAATTAAAAAAATTGTGAAATTTTGTTATTACAAACTCATAGACGGTATCCCAGTTTTGTGACTACAACATCTTACTTGCAGAAATTAATATAGTCTCACTCAATAAGCGGAGAAAAATTCAGTCATCTCTATTTTTGTATAAGGTTTTACAATGCATCGTGAATGATCCAGTTATACTTGCGAAAATACCAATATTTGTTCCTAGACATAATTCTCGTATTAAAAGAACCTTTCATTGCAGTATAGCGTGTACTAACTATGAATTAAAATCACCAGTTAGAATGTTATGTGAAAATTTTAATACCCTGCCACATTACATTGACATCTTTTTTGGCTCGTTCGTGAAGTTTTAAGTTTAACTAATGATTAATGTCATTTAAAATTGAAGTTACCTCTGTATTAATTTAAGCATTTTTTTGTAAACAAACGAAGGATGCAATAATGAAACCTCTTAGCAATAAAAAACAACACACATAAAAAATGAACAGAGTCGGTATCGAACCAGCAAGGTTCAGATGTTATTTTTCTTTCTCCGTTTTATTTTCGTTCTTAAAGTCCAATTTCACTTAATTATTGTATTTCTTAGTGTTCATTAATAGTTGTAATACTACTTGGATATTAAATACTCCGTTTTTTCGTAAAAGTCTTAGTCGGTTCAATGGGGAGTTGGGAACTCTCTTTCAGAGCGATTATTGTGTGGTTTTAAATGTATGGTGTTGTGCTTATCTCTGCATGGGCCATTTTGGGCCCATTCCTTGCTATGTTTTGAAGCTACCAGAACCTGCCGACTTACCAAGTCGTTATGGTCGCCAGAGCTAGGCAATACTTGAAAGAAAAGTACTTTATTAGGCTTGCAAGTACTTTCAGTACTTCAAGTACTTGAAGTACTTTCTTTTTATATTACTTTGTACTTGACAAATTAAGTCTATTCACATGTACTTGGTAGGTACATCTGAAAAAATACTTGCACCCACATTTACGAGTACTGTTTCAAGTACTTGGTACTTTCAAATATTTTAGAAACTAAAAAAGTACTTGTACTTCAAGTACATATAGAAACATTAAGATACTTGGTACTTGTACTTCAAGTACTACTTTCCGGTACTTTGCCCAGCTCTTATCGTCGCAACTTCTACCCTGATGTGTGTGTGTAACAAAATTTTCGCCTACGATAACTTTAATACTACCAATTCCAAAAATTATAATTCTTTCGTATTCCTCTTTGTTACATCCATATGAGGAGCTGATTAGATTTTGGTTATTATTGGTCAACCGGAAGTGCCCTCATTTGAAGATTTTAACAGTTTTTCTTGGAAAAACTATATTAAATTTAATTTTTTTACATTTAATGTTATTATAAATATTAAAGAACATTGTGTTCTCTATACGATTTGACTGCATTTTATACTTCATATTAAATGGATATAGAGGTATAAAATTATAAACAAATTAAATTTCATAATTTAGTCAACTATGCTAGAAACAGAATCTTTTGCAAGGAGTTTTCTCTATGGATTTTATAGAAAATACATACGCATTTACGAAAATTCCACCGGTAGATACCGTATCTACCGACTGTGTTCGAAAACACGAGTGGTATAAAGTTACCGTGTTCGAAAATTGTTAAATATCTACTAGATCCATTTACCGGATTCATGAAGAATCTAATCTCAGAAAAAGGTAGTGATGCAAAGCGAAGCGCGCCCGTTAAAAGGAGAAATGTGTTCAAAGTAGGACTCTGCTCAGTTTGCTTTTGTCAAATTTCTAACCTGGTTTAAATTTTCAATTTTTTTATAGATTATGGATCTACCTTGTTTACCACTTGCGTTCTTAAAATATCGACTCCAGTAGCTATAACCTGATAAAAAGCTGTTTACCGGTAACAGTTCACCGGTAGAATTTTCGTAAATACCTCATATAACTGACGGAAGGAAATGTGCTGGCCCCATCAGATTTTTTTAAAATGCAAGTTAGTAAAAATAGTTTAGGTGCCTATTCATAAAACGCGATGTTATTATAAAATGGTGCCCCCTGTGAAACAAGCGATTTATAAACTAAATTCTTATTAATTTAGATTAGAAGATAACGCAAGAATTTTATTTAAATAACTACCAGCTTCATGCTGAGAAATATTCCTAACGAATAAATATAAAATTCATAAAATTTTAATCAACTCCAAAATTCCCTCGATTTTCCTACAGAAAATGTAAGATTCTTATCTGTCCTAACAATATTAAACATAATTATGTTTACCTAATTAATAAAATTGGTTTTTTATTTTATGAGGCCGCGTAGAAATCATCTCGAGATCTCCAGATAGCAGTTGGATGTCCGCTCGTTTGTATAATAAGTTATTGGGAATTAGATGCTTTTTTTAGCGTGCTCTTATCGTGGGACAACAGAATTTCATTAAAACGAACAAGGGGTAGAGGATGAAAGAGAGAAGAGAATTTTAAACATTCCCATTTCAACCAAAAACGGAGAAAGAGAGAAAGAAATTCTTTTTATTTTAACTTCTGAATTGGATATAGCAGGATATACTATTTAGAATTTATGCACTCACTGTATAACCGAAATCTAGCATTGACCGAAAAATTTTCTCAAAACTAATTCCAAATTTTACAACTTCAAAGGATTTTACTTAATCTGTAGTGAACAATACTAATGTAATGTGCAGTGCCCGCCGCCGCCGCCACTGTCACCGCCGCTGTCCCCGTCGCTGTCGCGGGGTCGAGCGAGTGTCTATTGTTAGCGATGACGCAACCGACTTGTCGGAACTTGCTTATTTACGCGGTTGATGTAACCTATTGTGTTTTATCTAGAAGTGTTCTAGAGAGTTCTCGAATTCAAATGTCGGGTTATATAAGCACCGTTAGCGAAGGCATTGGACAGTCTGATATAAATAAGCGTTGCGTATTAAACAGTTGGTGATATAAACAGATAGTCGTCAAGTGGTAAACATAAATAAATAAAGTTGTATAAATAAAGAAGTAAACTATATATTTTTTAAATAAATAATCTTACTGTTTGTGTTCTATAATATTCTTAGTCTTAGTGTTTAATATATGTTTAATCGTAGTGTTTGTTGTATTTATCCTCTTTTAATTATATTTAATATCTATTTATCGTTATAATAAACTTTTATTTCAATTAATAATAATTGTCTAATCTTTACACTGCACCCAAATAAATAAAAACGTTACACTAATAATGATTAGGTTAGGCTAGGTTACGGTTTGTTTAAAAATAATAAATATCACACTTTGTAATTTTAGATAAAACCACAACGCATTGTGGCTGTTTTTCGGATTTGTAATTTTTCAATAGTTCAAAACAAGTCCTGAGAATTTTTTTCGGAAAATGCCTGATTAGGATATTCTAATGTACTAAAATTAAAGGTTAACATTTTAGATTATGCTTAAAAATAACAGAATAACAAAAAAAAGCAAATCAAAATTTAATGTTTGTAACATTAGTTTTATTTATTTATTTACCAACAGATAAAGACCCAGTAAGAGGGCAGAAAAAATACATGAAATACATTAAATAAAAATGAGTTAATGTCTGAACAACGATCAATGAATAAAAATAATAAAATAGAAGAACATGCAACGATATCACTGTATGTGTTTAAGAAGATTTATGAATATTTTAAGACAGTAACTGAATATATCGACATCTTGCAATTTATTTTGGTGCTAAAAAGACATCACGTGGTCTGTGACGTACGAAGGACTGATGGCACTTTTAGAAGTACTATAATTAGTAACTATAAGTATAATAGGGGATTACAGCTCAAACGAATTAAGAGAAATTAGTAAAAAATAGTGAAAGTAGATGCTTAATAATGAATATTAATAAATAAATAAAATGATATAATTGAAATACTTCGGAAATAAGGGGTTTTTGTTTTAGCAGCTCGTCACTCATATGAAATCCATATATATTATTTTGATTGGCGACTCAAAGACGGCCTATAAATATATAAAGAATACTCAGTTAGGGGTGGAGCCTACTACCAATAGAAGTAGAGAAATTCAAATAGCGGAGGCGTGGCAATCAGTCCAGTAGTGCAATTCTTAAACAGTTTTTATTTGAATATAAATTTCTTGCATTATACTTAATAATTTTGATACACTTGCAATTATTATAAAGCATGTAGACTTGTACAGTGTTATAATATTAATTTGTTGTTTTATAAATATAATTTAAAAATAGCATACATTTCAAGAACATTTTAGATCCACGAAAAAGACAGTTTTGTATAAAAACTTATATTCGAGATGTGACATACATCTATATTTTCAAACTTCGGGGGACCATAACTCGCTTATTAATAGGAATTTTTTCGCAGGATTTTCACCAATAGTCTTAGTTTTACTTATACTTTATGATGAAATTATATAAAAAAAATTGGAATCTCCTACTCCTTGTCAAAGTTGTGTATTAATTGTCAAAACAGACTTGCCAACTGGGCCATGTAAATGAATGAAGCTGATAAATTATGACAGTAGCTGGCATTAAAATAGCATGAAAATCTGATTCCGTTGTTTGAAATAAATTTGAGGATTAAAAAATAATCTAATTAAATTCGAGAGTTTGATAAATTAGAAAATAATTCTCTAGTTTCTTTCTCAAACTTGTTGCCATTTGGCAATAGTATTCAAAAGATCTGTCAAATTATTTTCGATTTACTCTAACTCTCTTGTTATATTATTATTGAAAATTGTACGAAATCTACTAACTAGGTAAAGCAATATGTTGTTCCATTGAATTAAATCGAAAATCAGACAAGAGCAAAGTAGAAAACCATCCCTTTTGAGCAAGGGCAAAAAGGCATTTAGCTTCACAGCCTCCCAGGTCAAACGACTGTTGAAATGGCGGCCGTTTCACTGAGACTGCTTTCTCGACTTATTACTGTCCGAGGAATACTGGGCTGTTTCTACCCTTATGCGTTCGTCGGCTCACACTTGAATTTAGGTCGAGAGAAGTCGCAATGAATGCGAACTCATTTTAAGGACGTAATAATAAAGAAGGACATTATTATCGCTGGAATTTTATAATATGGTGAACAATATTGAGATCTAGTTGTACACGTGTAGGCTTATATAAATGTAGATGAGTAAATTTGAAATAAATTTCCAAGAATATATATTTCATGAATGTATTAATATTTAATTGCAAAATGTAGTCAGCTGAAAATTTTGCTGTTAAAGAGGAACACATCAAATAACAGCAATTCTGCCACAACACACAAAAGCTCGTTCAGTTTAATACAATTGAAACACAGAACACAAAAGTGGGTTAAACAAAACTTAGTCATTGTTTCCACCAATAACTTAACAAATATAACTTTTGATTCTGAATTAGTTTTTCGGGCAAATTAATGAGATTTGAATTTTTACCCCTCGCTAAGAGAGATATTGAATCATGCTAAAAATCGCGTATCCAGATTTTAGTGAATAAGCACGTATTAAGGTCCCTAGAATCCGATTATACCATTTTTACGATGATGACCGTATGTGTGTGTGGATGTGTCTGTGGATGTGTGTGTGGATGTGTCTGGATGTGTGGATGTTGGGTCCGCGATTTCTCAAATACTATAAAACTTAAGACATTTTTAACTACGGATTCCTCAATATAATGGGAAGAGTTGATTAAGTTTTGGTAACAATTGGACAACCGGAAGCAGTAGTTGCAAGAAAAAAATCATCTAAATATTATTTATCCAAAATTTATGTAAATACTTATATTAAAGAACGTTAAATTCATTATGATATCTTCTACAGGAAGCGTGCAACACTTAAAATTTCTGTAGGTTAGAAAAAACCGTTGATGTTCAGTATGAGTAGGTCGAAGTTGTGCGTACTTGCGAAACATTGCTAAACGGTTGATTTCATCGACAAACCCTTCAGTTATCATAAAAAATCGTGAAATATTCGTTTTAGTATTTGGAATATTAATTTTTATGAAAGAAGTAGAATCTTCAATATCTCCTACACGTAAAACGTAAATTCCTCCAGGCGACATGCCCCATAGATTCCAACAATTAACACAACCTTTGCCAATAAATAATCCTTATCACCAGCTTCCTTCATGAAACGAACTATCTCTTACTTAGTGAATATTTTTGATTTTTTAGGCTTATAACCACTAGCTTTTCTTTTTAAGAATGCAATAAGATTGGTAAATTTACTTATATCCACATTCTTATTAAGGTATATCATAGTTCGGAGCATAGAGTAATTATTCAATAAAGTGGACGGCTTATAAATGGATGATAATTTCGAAAAATAGGCTAAAACTACCTTTTCTGTAATGTGCCCAACGTTTTTCTCCGCACACTAATTGTCAAATTTTTGTAAGTTTCTTTATGCAATTTTTTTGATTTTCCTGGAACCAGTGTAGCCAATGCAGCCTCTGCACCATTTTCAATATAAGAGTCAATCTCTGAGTCACTCATATTAAGTAAATTTATTACCAAAAATTCTCAAGAAATTATACACCGAGCACGTTGATATCAATGTTTATTAAACAACATATTGAATCCCATAGCAACAAAAAGGCGAAACTTATGCCTGCCTACTTTTAAATTTTGAAAAATTCAAAATGTTGACGTTTAAGAATAAATATAAATAATCTGTTTTAAAACGCTAGTATAAAAAATCTTGTGTGGAATACGTTGCGAAATCGTGTTTTAAGCACTAGACGTGTTATCCAACTCGGCTACGCCTCGTAGGATAATTTTCACGTCGCGTGCTTAAAACACATTTCTTTCGTAACTTATTACATAAATAGCTATTTTGTTTTATTCGTACAACCAGGTAAAATATCTGGCGAGAGGTTATGTGCTGTCCACATCAGATTTTTTAAGTTGGATTAAAAGAAAACCCGGATCGGTTTTTCGGGTTGTCAGTGCATGATGTACTCGTATTTTCCATAAAAGTATGAAGTAATGTTTTACAATCTACGATACAAATCCAAATGACGTCTTTATAAAGCAGATTAGCACATCGAGCAACTGGCAAAAAACCTTGACCAATGACATTATGAGTGTTATTCTTTCATTTACAGTATTGTAATATTTGATGTATAATGTTTCAACAACTTTTGATAGCCGTGGGTATTTCGGGCAACATGAATCTATTTCATTGTTTTATTTAAACATGAGATAATGGGTGATGTGTGGCACAGCTGCATGCATATTATTTGGTATGGATGTATGTGCACGTGAATGCGCAGTTAAACACATTTATTCCCTAAGCAAACTGTTAATTATCTGACTGTAATTGCTTGTGGAATCATAATGCGAAATGGATTTCATAAATCGCCTATGCAAAGACCATTTGCATTACCAAAACAATCAACGGGATGGCAATAATTTTTCCTTTAGGGATAGTTGTTTAAATATTACGGGTAGTAAGTACCCTTTACCGGTTGAAGATGATTTTGGAAATCGACCACAACGCTTATTAGGTTTTTTGCACAATCGACGCACAAAATTAAAAAAAAATATTTGAAAATAATTTGGCAAATAAAAAAATCTATTACAGATCATCATTTGCATATTTCTAATAGTATTTGTTTCAATTTTACATATTTTTTAAATTTATTTACTTCAAAAGCATATTAAACCATTTTTTCGGATTGTGTCAAAGCCAACTGTAACGTCGATAAATAGTTATTTATCTCACCCGAAAATAATTGGTTAAGAATAATGTTGCCACATTATTTTAAATATACATACGCAATATAGTTCATACAGAAAATAATAATTATACATACATACATACATACATACATACATACATACATACATACATAAAAGAACGCGTTTCCCACTTAGTGGGTTAGCACAAACCCGAAAGAATAAAAATAACATCATCCAAAAAATAATCAGTCTCTCTTTCAACAACATTCTTACTAACCTGACATTATAGGTACAATATATATTCCTCACTCTTAACATATTAAAGTGACCGATTTTTGGTAGCGAAATACCGCAACCGGACCACAATAATAGTTACGAAACAATCATCCTTCGCCACACATTCCTGTCTAAGCACACTTCTTTCGCCTCGGCCACATTCATAATCGCATTCATACACGCTCTTCTTCTTTTCCCACTCGGAAACTTTCTCTCTTTTAGTACCTTATCAATCACATCTATCCACTTACACACTGGACGGCCACCCTAAATTTCACCAAGATATATACGCTTTACAAGCCGTTCACTCTTCATTCTCTCCACATGACCAAACCATCTCAACTGGCTTATTCCTACTCTCTTAACAACATTCTTCCTAACCATACATTCTTCATACACCAAATTATTCCTCACGCGATCCCGTCTTATATATCCACATACTCCACGTAAATACCTCATTTCCACGGCAGGCACTAGCACTCCATTATACACACTTAAACGAGCTTCTCTAGATACGTTTACGTTTCGAGCAAACGTACCCAGAGCACACATTACCTTACACCCCGCACTCACTCTCCTTTCAATCTCTCTATCAATTCGACCATCCCTTGACATCATGCTACCCAAATATACAAACTCATTCACTTGCTCCAGTTTCGCTCCATCCACCAACACATTGCACACAGTCACCAATTTACTCCTTTCAAATACTAACACCTTGGATTTATCAACATTCAACTCCAGATTCATACTTCTTCCAACTAATAGCGTTTTCAGCTTACACAGTGCAAGTGCGCACTGAGTGCAACATATCACGTGACCACACTGAACGAGTTTTGTCCTCATCTGGTGGCAGTGCAGTTTAAGCTGAAAACGATTTTGTTAGCCGCTATATTTGCACTGACACTATTGCACTTGCCTAGGAAGTCAGTGCATAAAAGTCGCACTGAGTCAGTGCACGGTGCAACTTTTTCTTAAGCTGAAAACACATCAGCTGACTAAATTTTGCACTCAATGACAAGCTGAAAACGCTCAGTGCAAAAAAGTGCGCATCAGTGCGCACTCGACATGTAAGCTGAAAACGCTATAAATGTATTCTCTCTATCATTCTTCTGAGTTGCTCTTCATTTTCACATAAAACAATTACATCATCCGCATACGCTAACGCAGGCACAATACTTTCACCAATTTGTACACCATCCATTTCACTCAATGCTCTCCGCAACAACACATCCATATACAAATTAAACAACCACGGAGACATACCACAGCCCTGTTATAATAATAATTATTATTTTTTTTTAATAAAATTTCTCTTTTACAGGTTCGATTGTGAATCCCATCATGTGGTCAAAAGCTTCCAAATGCTTTAAATTAACGTAAGTTTTTTTAAAAAAAAATTATATATTTTTCGATTCATAGATAAAAATTCCATGCTATTTGTTAAAATCCAATCACTGTTTTACAAATTGATGTGTTAGATAAATAAAATATTTGCTATTTCCTATCGTACCGGAAAATAAAAAAATAAATAATACACGAACCTGAAAATGCACCCTCTATCGAAACGTGCAGTAAATAAATAATTGCATGTTCATGAATTTATTGATTGAATCCCCCGGTTGTTCAAATATATTCCCGAATAATAATTTCGAAAAATTTCGCATAATTTTTAATGAAACAACACAAATTAATGTCGCGTATCGATGACCCAGTTTCCGAGAGGGTATCAATCATATTTTGCACTGATAACTAATTTGTGTCCCTACGCGGTCTGATTAATTGTACAGAGGTACTCGGTTTTCAGTTGCAATTAAAACTGAAAGAAAAAATCTGATGTGGCCAGCACATGACAACCCGCCAATTCCATGTTTAAAATAGAGTGTACATGGAGATGAAAAATAATGTACTATTCTATCCCTACTGCTTGTCACTCAAATTTGTATTCTGGAAATTAAAGTAAAATGTGTTCAAAAAATTCCTAACTCGCAGTAGGCCATGTATAAAGAAACGTATGTCAATTAATTAAATATCAATTTGACAATATTGTCAAAAATGTTTTGTAAAGAAATCAAAGCTTTTCTTCCTGTATCTTATTTTAGAAATGGAAACAAATTAGAACACGGCGAATGTCAGTATACTGTATTCTTCTTTATAAAGTACCAGTACATATCATGTGCCGCAATGCTGAAGTACACTATGAAGACATTTTTCACGTGTAACACTGCGGAAAGAATGTATTCTATTATAAATATTGCTATGTATATGCAGTTTTGTATTTAATTGTGTTGTTCATAGATGGTTCTATATTCATATTTATATATTTATTTACTTATGTAATTCATATATTTATTTACTTATTTTTGTTCTATCTTTGTCCTGTAATTGGATTTCTTGTAAACTGTTAGGCAATAAATTTATTATTATTTATTAATATTATTATTATTATTATTATTATTATTATTTATTGTCTTTTCTCTTTAAAATTACATTTCAAGATCAATTTTGACAACTTGACTTTTGAATTGAATAATGATCAGACACACACGTTTCTCTATTCATAGCCTACTTCGAGTTAGGAATTTTTTTAAACACACTGTATATGGTCTCCTAAATATTCAGTTCAAATATCAAACAGAAAGTATTTAAATGAGTGTACATAAAGATGAAAAATAATGTATTAGTATTACCCATTACTCTATCACTACTGCTTGACACTCAAATTTGTATTCTGGAAATTAAAGTATATGGTCTCCTAAATATTTAGTTAAAATATAAAACAGAAAGTATTTAAATGAATGTACATAATGATGAAAAAGAATGTATTACTCTATCCCTACTCAAATTTGTACATAGCAATAAGCTTTAAGTAAAGTATCACTTCCGGTTGATCGTGTTTGATAACAAAATCTAATTTGTTCCAATAAATATAAAAGTCTTAATACGAAATTTTGGTTAATATTTTGTTTTGAGCTTCTAATTAAGTACCACTTCCGATTTATCATATCTAGTGAAAACCTACTATGTTTCAAATTACATACGAATCATATTATAATATATTTTTTCAAGAAAATCTGTTCAGAGCTTCATGTAAAGTATCACATCCGGTTTATAAATTTTGGCCAAAATCCAATATGTTATTTCTCTTGTTATAGAAGTATTAAATTGTAAAATTTAAAATTTGGGATTACATAAATATAGTTTTTGATTAAAAACTGTTATGGGCTTCAAGTAAATAATCGTCACAAACAGACATCACATTGTAAAAAATAGTAAAAACTTGTTGTGGGCACCCTAATTCGTGCTTATTCACTGAAAACTCACTATCGCATTTTTGGACCGAAAACATTACCTCCATTACATATGTTATGGCGGGAAATAAAAATTTACCGAATCCAGCCAAATCGATAAAAGAGTTTCAGGTTTTCCTTTGTCAGACAAAGGGTAGGAATTCTAACCATTCCAGCGACGAATTTATTTTTTCTGTCGAGGGGTAATTATTAATTTCTACATGTGGGAGGTCTGTAAATTAATTTCTGTCACGTGTATGTCAGCGAATATTTAATTACCTCATTAATTGTTTACAGCGTTAAAATTTTAAATTAATGTGCAGGTGAATTTCAAACGCAATATTTTATCTTCACCGGTTGACAAATTATAATATTTATTAATTTACGTAGTCATATTACAAGAATTGTAACGCAAATATATTTTGCCCTATTTTAAATAATATGTGATCTATTTTAAAAATAGTTCTCATCATTTTTCAAAACTATTCTGGTAGGTACTACAATTGAGAAGCTTTCAAAGATACCAAACAGTTCTTGATTATCACTTGTGTTACATTTTAAAGCTCCGACGTTCTTGTGCTTACGAAAGATGCTCTGTTAGTTCAGCAGGCCATGGAAGCTCATTTGGCTAGAAACAATTGCAAAAATTGAATGACGCATTAGTTGACATTCGTTATCCAAAATTTTCGAACGTTCCGATTTCCTTGTAAGACGTAGTTAATTTTTGTAAATTAAGTAATTTTGCATTTTTAATTCAGTTAAAATGAGCATTCCGTGCCTTTAGAGCTATGATTTTCTATGACTATAAAAGGCAGTTAGGATACCAGCAAAGCCATGAAAATTTGATAGCAGCTTTTGGCGATTATTCATTATTCATTATCCGCTGTTGGTCATTGGTTCTGCAAATTTCGACGAGGGCGAGAGCTGCTAGAAGACGAAGCAAGACCTGCGGATGCTGCCTGTTCAGAAAATGTTGATCGTGTGGCAAGCTTTTCAGTCCAATCGAAATATTATAGGGAGATTCAGGAGGAAGTGAAGATTGGATCCTCGGCGGTAAATACCATTTTGCATAAACATATTCGTGTAAGAAAGCTAGCAAGCCGTTGGATACCGCATTTGCTCTCAGTGAGTCAAAAACAAGATCGAGTAGACTGGTGTAAATTTATGTTGCAAAAATTTGACGGAGGAGCTTCTAAGCAAGTGGCTACATTGTATAACAGGTGACGAATCTTGGGTATACAATTACGACCCTGAAACTAAACAGCAGTCTAGTGTTTGGGTATTCGAAGATGAAGACTTGCCCACAAAAGTAATTTGTGGCAGAAGCGTCAATAAGAAAATTATTTCCGCCGAAATAGTCCTGTTGCTGATATTCCACTTGAAGATCGCAGAACTGTTAATTCTGAATGGTACTGCGAAGTGGCTTTACCACAGATGTTTGCAAAATTACAAACAGGTCGACAAGGCTTCCTCCCACACTGCTGCCAGAACATTGGATTTTTTGAAAGATTCGGGAGTTCAATTGGTAATTCATCCTCCGTATAGCCCAGATATACCGCCGTGCGATTTTTTTGTTTCCAACTGATAAAAAAATGATGCGAGGTAAACGATTTTTCAGCGCAGATGCAGCAGTTACAGAATTTCAAAGAATTTTTGAAAACATTTCAGAAAATGAATTTTCCTAATGTTTTAAAAAGTGGTTTTAAAGAATGGACAAGGGTATTAGTCTGAATGGAGAATATTTTGAAAAACAATAAAGATTTTTTGCAACGGTCTTTTAATAACTAACAGTTTTGAGCGCAACCTTCGTATTAAAAGAGCTTTTATATACAGGGTGTCTTGGAAATAGGGGGACATGGCTTAACCACAGATTCCTGGGCCCATAATAAGACGATTTAATTAAACTTACCTATATCCGACAGTGCACCGTTTAGCCAGTATTCTGCTTCAAAGTCTCTAAAAAAAATTAGTTTTGTTTATAATAACGAAACGCTTCGCTCGACTTAAATGAAATTTGGTATGTTTATGGGTTGTCAAAAAATTTTTTTGCCATTTTTTAAAACTAGTAACATATCCATTTGTTCGGCCTTATAGTATTTTACTGCTATTATTACAATAAGGCGATTAAATAATGTTAACTCACTCAGAAACAATTTTAGAAGATTGACAAAATTGTTTCTGTCATTAAAAATTAGTAGTTTGACATTTGGATAGACTGCTAGATAAAATTTATTTTAAAAATTACACGGCGCAATCACATATTATTTATTTCTGACTAAATCATTACAGATATGATAACTTACGCAGAGACACGAAAATTTACTATTGGATGTACCTTTCTGAGAAACAGTAAATTTACATTATTGGCGTCGCTATTAAAAGTTAAGGTTTAATCATGGTCGCGACACCCAAGTTTCATACACTAGTGGTTCATTAACAATAACAAATACTATCTTAAAAGATGAATTATATCCATATGGATTCTCATGCAAAATTTCATTCAAATCGAATAAAGCGTTTCGTTATTATAAGCAATATTATTATTATTTTTAGAAAGATGAAAATAATGTACTACTCTTGCCCTACGGCTTGTCACCCCAATTTTTTTACAGGGTATAAAATTATATGGCCTCCTTAATATTCAGTTGAAACAGAAACTATTTAAATTAATGTACATAAAGATGAAAAATAACAGAACAGAACAGAAATTATTTAAATTAATATACATAAAGATGAAGCAGAATACTGGCTAAACGGTGCACTGTATAGGTAAATTTAGTTAAATCGTCTTATTTTGGTCCCAGGAATCTGTGGTTAAGACATGTCCCCTATTTCCAAGACACCCTGTATATACCCAAAAATAGCTTGGGTTGGCTTGAAATTTCAAGCTATTTAGAACGTCAGGCTTGGCCTGATTTCTCAAGCTTTTCGATCCAAACCAAGCCAAGCTTTCAAAGTTTCAAGTTAAACACATGCATCGCTAATGTGGATCATTGATTTTTGTCATGTGCAATACATGCATTAAGCTGTAAATAGCCTAATATTTGTGTAACGTTAAACCAGGAATATATGAAGGTAAATACAAATTTGCGGTGATGTTTCGTAAATCAATATTGTAGGAAACGATTTACGTATGATTCGTCGTCGCTATTTATAGTACCAGCTGCAGAATCCATAAAACACATAAAACAGCCATAAATCCCTGTCAAATTACTATAAATCATCATTCCTAACCTAACACAACATAATGCGCGCTATTAGGTATGCACATGCGCACAATTACCGCTGTTTAGCGTCAGAATATCTGGTTAGGCCATTCTGGCCGATCTCCGATCAGTGCAGTGGGTCACCGCATAGGCACAAAGAAGCCGCACGACAACAATACAGGGGCAGAGGCTTTCATATGGAAATGTGACGTCAGTTGACGTGCCGTGGGTCTTCGCCATTATCATAACAACAATAATTGTCAGTTAACGCAGACATGCACGCACTCATGAAGTGAACTGCGATGTTGCCAGATAGCCAGATTGACAAGAGAACACATCACTCGAGACTTTGTCCCAGAAGAATTATTCACGACGAATCAAAGTCACTTTAAAGATATGACTACGGTTGCGATTTTCTTTAGGCGTCTTACAAAATCATTACTTGATTATTTGAAGAGCCCTATTTTTGATGTGGACCCTATAGCGTATACAAGGTGTTCATTTTAAGTGGACCTCTATTGCTATCTCGAGAACTATAAGAGCTACAGAGATGGTTAAATGGGCAAACAATTACTATTTCGCAAGACAAATTTAAATAAAAGAAAAATTATTCTTTTGGGCCAGTGGTTTTCAGAATACGGGACATAACTTTTTAATTTTAAATGAGAACATATATTTTTTATTTGCTCATTTGTTAGAGAATTTAATTCAAAATTCAGTGATATCATATTTTTATACTCTTACATAACAATTTTTTTTGAGAAAAATCTGGTGTGGCCATTTACAGCTCGAGCCACAAAAAATATTAAGTTGATCCTTATTTTTGGATTAGCGAATTTTACTCTAATTTTAGCAGTTTATTTCTTTAATCTAACCTAAGGAACTACCTTTTTACCTTCCGTCACCTTTAGGTAAGGATGGTATTGTCTTTGGTCAAAAAATTCGATGATGAGTTTTTACTCAATAAGCACGTTTTAGAGTCCCTAGAATACGAATTTACTATTTTTACGATGATGTCTGTATGTGTGTGTGTGTGTGTGTGTGTGGATGTGTGGATGTGTGTGTGTAACAAAATTTTCGTCTGCGATAACTCTAATACTACAGTTACAAAAATTATAATTTTTTCGTATACTTCTTTACGTTACATCCAAGGAAGAGCTGATTAGATTTTGGTTACAATTGGTCAACCGGAAGTACCATCATTTGAAGATTTTAACAGTTTTTCTTGAAAAAACTATGTTAAATATAATTTTTTCACATTTGATGTTATTATAAATATTAAAGAATATTTTATTCTCTATACGATTTGACTGCATTTTATACTTAATATTAAATGGATATTGAGTTAAAAAATTATAAAGAAATTAAATTTCATAAAGTAGCCATACCTGTGGAAACAACTACTATATTAAGAAAATTCTGATTGAAAGATGTCAGTGTCAAGTGAAATTGACATAGTGTGTCTGTTTTATAATTTTACTGGAAATATAGGATCTTTTGCTTTCTCTATGGAATTTGTATAAAATACATACAACTGCTTTAAGGTAATGTACAAGAAATAATAATAATAAATCTTTTTTTCTGCAGATACATTACACTGTATATAGAAAACGTCACAAAATAATAATTTTCTGTATGAAATTTGCATAAAATACATGCAACTGCCGGAAGCTAATGTACAAGAAATAGAATATTTAATTTAGCAAGGAACTTTCCGTATGAAATTTGTACAAAATATATAGAACTGACGGAAGGTAATGTGCTGGCCACATCAGATTTTTTGATAATAAAATGAAGATTAAATTTTAAATACCGAGATAGAATAGAATTCACTACTCCAAAAATGAGGATTAGCTTAAACTTTTTTGCGAATCTTTAATTATTATTAATCTAAATACACTGGCTTGCAAAAAAATCGCGTACACCTATTTTTTGCTGTATTAAATCGATCTTGATTTTGAACTTGTCAATGTCACTAGTGTCAATTAAGATGTCAAAATTAACAGAAATTCAAATACATACTTGGTTGTTCTTTCATTTTTCTGGTATATATTTGTAATTTAACAGTAGGTTAATTAAACACAATTAAGAACTAGCTCCATAATATATCAAATAGTGATGACAGTGACAGCATTGTCAATTTTTACATTATTTACAGAGCTAAAAAATTGCAATAACTCGATTACTTGATTTTTAAGGTGTACGCGATTTTTCTGCAAGCCAGTGTACATGAAATAATTGCGTAGGCTTCCACAGTCTGAGTCATGAGAAATATTCGTTTTCCGGGAATGGACTGTGTCATATTTTGAGTCAGAGCTCAACGTTTCGCCCGCAGTCATATGGGGCATCTTCAGGAGCAAGGGGGATAGTACTGTCTTAAACACGGTTACCCGACGTGTCAACCACGCTAGAGGCCGAGTTTAAGCAACAAGGAGGGAGACTCAGTTTACAAGGTTACCCGACGTGTAAACCACGCTAGAGGCCAAATAAACCTTGGTAACTCTCTGACTCAAAATATGACACAGTCCATTCCCGGAAAACGAATATTTCTCAATCTAAATACATACCTACAAATTTACTTATGCTTCCCTTTCGTTTATTCTTTTTAAAACTTTACTATCATTAATTTGAAATGATTAGTTCTTTGACACTGACATTTATCTGTCAGTTACATACATTTGAATAACTGCTTAACCAAAAAGTTTCGTTTGTGTAAAGCGTAGGTCCCGGGATTTAAATTATAGATAATTTTATAAATTTATCCATAAAATATATAGAAAAAGTATTAATCCAAATCTGTAGAAAATTTAATAATCTTTAATTTTTATAATAACATTAATCTCGAAAAAATAACATTAAGGCTTGATTTACATTAGCGGTACAATGACGGTACTATGACGATACGGACACTTCTTGCTCCAATGTATTTTAATGGACCCATTTACATCTACGTTTACGGTACAATGACGGTACGATGACGACCCTTTGATATTTACTAATTTACATACCGTCACTGTACCGTCATCGTACCGTCATTGTACCACTAATGTAAACCAAGCCTTAAAGGCATTTTTCGAAGAAAAACTATTTTGAGCTTCTAGTAAAGTGCCATTTCCGGTTATCCGATTTACACCAAAATCTAATGGGCTCTTTCCATTATAGAAAAACTTCGAAATACAAGGTTTCAAAATTTTCTGAATTATAGTATTTGAGTTAGAGTGGAGGATCCATACATACACACAGACATCATTGTGAAAATGTTAAAATTGGATTCTAGGGACCTTGAAACGTGATCATTTACCAAAATCTCGATATGCGATTTTTAACACGATCCATATACCTCCCTTACCAAGGGTAGCGGGAGGTAAAAATTCATGTACAGCTTTGTACTACTTTGATTAAAATATAGCCTTAATAAGAGTGCCACGAATGGAAAAAATGACTACATGTTATTTTTATTACATAGAGTTAGAGTGCACTCTCCACGCCAGCAATGAGTGCCGCAGTGAGGTGACGCCTGGTAAGCGCCCGTACGGTGCAAATATTTATCATTACAGATATTTGTGTACAAAGCAGATTGGCACACCCAGTAATGGGTAATAAGCCAAGATGATATATGTATTTTATTTATTTATTTAGTAATAAAATTTAGAGCGTAAAATTATTCTCAAAACTTTTGTTACATACTTTAAAATTGGTTGATAGTTTGAAATAAATATGTATTTCTAGCAAAATTTGGATTATTTAAAATAGTTAATAAGGATTAGAAAATTGGTCGATAAAAATTTATTTCTTCTTTTTGAGGCGTCTGAAAGAAAGCCAATAATCGTCGTCTGGTTTGATATAATTACATTTAGTCTTTAGTCCGCCTGAAATTCCCATAGAATGGAAATCCTATCCTATCCGAATTCCACCCCATTATTTCCTTCTTCATCTTGTTCTTCTTGCAGTGGACTGCGCTCGATAAACTCGCCGTCTCGCGCCGAAACTGGATTTAAATGACAAGAAAATATTTGTGAAACGTCACAGGCAATTTCGTTTTATTAATGAAAACGCAATGATTAATGTAGGGGCGTGTCACCCAAGTACATTATTTATGTATTTCTTGACGTTTACAAAAGTTCCTTCCGCTTATCACAGCGCCCAGATAAGAGGGATATAAGAAATCAATAGAGGGAAAAACTCTAGCAAAAACCACCTCGTTGCATACAATGCCTTCAAACCGTTTTTACCCCAAGATAGATAAATTGTTCGGGATTGTTCAATTAGAATTATCAGGGTGTTTATTCAGATACATTTGTTCGGAGGAATCATCGCTAAATTTATAAGTTCTTTCCGATCGTGTCTCGAAGATTGTATACAAAATATAAATATGTCATCACGGCATATTACCCATTGCTGGGTGTGTCCTTGTGCCAATCTGCTTTGTACACAGATATGGCGAATACTAGCGTTGGTATTGATCAAAACACTAATTGTAATTACCAAAATTATAATATGAAAATTAGCACACCCAACAATGGGTAATAAAGTGTATAAGAAACAATACCTATCAAGTATACGACCTAATTAGGAAAATGTAAATGCTTACGAAAATTGTAAAAAGACTTATAAAAGATTTATTGATTCGAATAAGATGGGATCTTGTGGCTCAGTTGTTATAGAGTCTCACTAGATATGAGAAAGACCAGGGTTCAAATCTCTTTGGTCATTAAGGCTTGTTTCTACGATTTAAACATATTTAGTTTTTGTAAATCTAAAATCTACCTATATTTTACACTAGCCGAATGAAATTTATAGAAATTTCTCACCATTTAGATAGGTTTGATAACTGGTTTGTTGAATATGAAGGTAGTTCATTACTAGAGTGATTATATTACCACAAAATTGAGGTATGGTATGACTAGCGAATGAAAGTTGACAATTATTTTATAGATGTGGTTTCTTTTGAAATTCTATAGAAGAATTGTGCGAAATATTCAAGTATGAAATTTTTACATGAACCCATTTAAATAGTGGACTAGGAAAGCACAGAAATACATTACTATGTCTGGTTGAAAATAGATGGTCGACTAGGGTAACTGAATATCAAAACAAGAGTGCGTTTAAAATATTTTAAACATTTTTCGTTTATGTTGATAATAACAAAATATTTTGATCTTTAAACTATTCAGTTTGGCAATTCTATGAAATAGAATTAATTTTAATTTCCTCTAACAATAATTCCGACTCGAGGGTTGCTTATACCTGAGACAAACGAACTAGAATTTGCGGTATTAAATTTTTTAAATACATCCCTGAATCTTATTGCTAAGATCATTTTAAATGCTTCCTGGTATTCATACAATTCTAATCTTCTGTAACGGAATACATGAATATGTAGTTCAATACTACAGCGATTAAATCACCACAAAATTGAGATATGGTATGTCTAGCGAATGAAAGTTAACGTTTAAATTATTTTTTATATTTCGGTGTTCTTATGTTTCTATAAAAGCACTGTTTATCTCTGAAAACACGACGTTTAGAAAATCTATAAACGTACTGTTTTTGGCGCCTTTCATGTTCTAGAGGTGGTAGTCATGTTTTCATAACTGACAGATAACCTCAAAATGGTAAATTATTTGTGTTGATATATTATTTCCAATTGTGGATTTTTATCCTTTCTCTAGGTGATAGGACTAGAAAGAAAATAAATTTATAGCTGTAGCTGTGTTAGTTAAGAAAGAATAAGAATCTGTGAAGTTAAAATTTCAACTAAAAAATTATGAAACAAGAAACAATGCGCTCAGCTTTACTTTGTCAAAATAATTAAAACGGTAAGTTTTATTTATTACAATTTAAATTTATGGTAATGCAATTTTGAATTGAATGTATTGTTATTCCAGGCATGTTACGAAATGTATGATGCACGTTACTTGAAAATGTTGAGACTGTCTACTCAATTTTTGGCGGCTAGTAGCAAACAAATATGAGAAGTTGACGTTTTAATCCATGATTTCCAGTTTCACGTTGTGGCGAACTATCGAATATATGCCATATTATGTTTTGTATTAAAAATTGCAAGAACAGCAGTTGCCGTTATCTGTGCAACTGAGTAGGTAGTGAGTGTTGACAAAATGGTGTAAAGTAAAAATCTAAATCAATAAATTGTTCATTAAAGTATTTCGTTATTTAAATAGTTTTATTTATATGTTGTTTTCTCAATAAAAAGGCATGATGGTCCACGTAACGTCCTTCAATCCTATATTCAAGTTTTATTTATGATAATAACCAACACGAACTACCGATATGTCAAATCAGGATGGTTCATTAATAAACCTTGGAGTTTATTGTTTGCATTGGTTTTCCTCTTTCATAATTGTATAATGCTTGATACAATGTTCTAATGTAAACAATCAGTCAAAATCACAAGATACACAAACTGTCAAAATATGAAATTTCAATTTTTGGCGGGAAGCGCTACCAACATAACTGATAAAAAAGACACCAACTCATATTTTTGACAAGTCCTTTTTTAAAAAATCTAATTGTAAAATTACCTCAATAGAAAAAATAATATAAAAAACATGTATCATAAGGCCTGTTGACGCCCTCGTCCTTTGTAAAACTCGCCTGGCGGCTCGTTTTCCAAACTTGGACTCGTACGTTAACAGATTGCCTTATGATACTTGTGTTTTAATGTACTATTATAGATGTGGTTTATTTTCAAATCCCAGAGAAGAATAAAATTGTGTGAAATATTCAGGTATAAAATTTTTGCATGAACCCATTTAAATACTGGACTAGGAAAGCACAGAAATACATTACTATGTCTGATTAAAAATAGATGGTCGACTAGGGTAACTGCATATCAAAACAGGAGTGCGTTTAAAATATTTTAAACATTTTTCGTTTATGTTGATAATAACAAAATATTTTGATCTTTAAACTATTCAGTTTGGCAATTCTATGAAATAGAATTAATTTTAATTTCCTCTAACAATAATTCCGACTCGAGGGTTGCTTACACCTGAGACGAACGAACTAGAATTTGCGGTATTAAATTTTTTAAATACATCCCTGAATCCTATTGCTAAGATCATTTTAAATGCTTCCTGGTATTCACTACAATTCTAATCTTCTGTAACGGAATACATGAATATGTAGTTCAATACTACAGTGATTAAATCACCACAAAATTGAGATATGGTATGACTAGCGAATGAAACTTGACATTTAAATTATTTTTCCTACAACCGTGCGTGAAAAGTATTTTTCACGCACTCATTACAGTGTGTAAAGGGTCACCTTTCAAGCACTAGTGCTTGAAAAGTAAATAAGCGTTGCTAGGCAACATTAAAATTCGGTTAATTTATCTGTCAAGTATATAATTAGGTAGTATACAATAATAAAAGTAATAAAATTTATTAAGAAATATGAATATACACTGTAAATGAAACAAATCTAGTATTTTTTTAACACATTGAGTACTGATCTAATTTTTAAGAACATTAACATTTTTTTGACAAATATACTAAGCTAACCTAATTCTTAATATTAATATTAAATATACAATTTGTACATTATAAAAGACTAATCATCGTCTGTCTGAGATTGTTCCAAGTGTTTAAGTTACATTTTGTACGTTGTTAAGAGAAAGAGTATTAACAGTATTTGAAACTGCTGGATGCCTGTACACTCAGTATTATGAGAAACATCAATTCCATTTCGGTTGTAGGAAAAATGTTGTATGCAACACGTGTGTAAAATAGTATTTTTTGTCTCATGCCTCGTGCTACAATCAAAACATCGCACTCGACCAAAAAGTACTACTTTACACACTTGTTACACAAATAACTATTAATCATTTTTCGTTTATGTTGATTATAACAAAATATTTTGATCTTTAAACTATTTCGTTTGGCAATTCTATGAAATAGGAATATTTTTAATTTCCTCTAACAGTAATTCCGACTCGAGGGTTGCTTACACCTGAGATAAACGAACTAGAATATGCGGTATTAATTTTTTATATGAATCCTATTGCTAAGATCATTTTAAATGCTTCCTGGTATTCAGTACAATTGTAATCTTCCGGAATACATAAGGGTCAGTTTCCTTTCAAATCAAATATAGGAAATTGTTTTCAAAAGAAACCACATCTATTAAATAATCTAAACGCCAACTTTCATTCGCTAGTCATACCATACTCGAATCTCGTCTACCGTCCAATGGTACGGATAGTTTAGTTTGTCAAATATGTACTTTGAAGCATCCACCATCATCTACTCCTGGCTGCAGCCGGCACTTGAATCGCCCATCTCCATTTCCTTCGGGCCCTTTATTTGCTTTGCACTCACGCACACATGCGTCGACATGTCCATAAAAACTGTCAACCGATATTTCGTCCGACCCTCGGGACAGGCTTCAGGTTAAACCTTTGTGGGACAAAGGTAGGAGCATTACAAGAGCAAAGCAAAAGCTTCCAGTGACGGAGAACCGCAAATTTCAACGGAGAGCAAACAATATATATTCATCTTCAGTCTTCGCGCGTCGGCGTCCGTCAAATATGGAGAAATATTTCACTGGATGGATGTAGATTTGTTTGAAATATTGGACATGCAAATCAGAGTTTGTTTGGTTTATAATACAGTTACTATAGTGAAGTGTTCAACAAACATTGCAAAATATTTATCGTCTAAATGGAAATTTTATTTGTATTATTGTTTAGTTTAGTAATCATTGTATTGATTTTCTCTCTGGTATCTATTTTTGAAACTCCTTCACTGATACACTGAAATTTGGTTTAATGTTTCAATTGTTTCAAGCTTTTACTTTTGAAATTGGAATACTATTTTTATGCCCGGTTTTCTAAACATCAAATAAACGGCTGAGTTATTACTTTGAAAGTAAATTTAATTGACGAGTAAATAAAAATGTCTTTTTTATAAAACAAGTCACAGAGTAAAATAACTACTTGCAGAGTAAATATTTTATCCTAGTGATTTACCGACAGAGACAAGACATGTCATTATTTTGTGATTTTTGCATATAAATATTTTAATATTTTCTATAATTATATACATTTGATATTGTTTTTCACTATATTAAGAACTTATAGGCCAGAGTGGTAATAAAATTTTATTTTTTTATAAATTTGCAACTACAATTTTAACTGGGAACAAGGAAAAGAGTCTCCTTAAGGAGTGTGTGAATACCGTAGTACACTCAGGCTACGGTTTCTTATACCGGCTAATCTTTCCACTACTCGAGCATAAGAAAGATTGATAAAACCAGGATAAAACATTACTAGATGGTATCCCTTAAAAGCACTACTGACGATAATGTTAATCTCCAACTGAAGAGGGGATATATATATATATATATATATATATATATATATATATATATATATATATATATATATATATATATATATATATATATATATTTAATAATATTGTATTCTGTATGTTCCTGACACGATGTCAACTAACATGGAAAAAAGAGAGAACGGGGAAAAAATACACAGAAATAGACAAAGCAAGTATATTGGATATAAATAAATAAATGTAAAAATAATGCAAGAGATGAAATTTATAATGAATTTACTTCCTCGAAAATCGGTGGAGTAATTTATTCTCTAGATTTACTTGGCTAGTATTTTTATTCTTGCTTTATAAAACGAAAATCTCTGGAATAAACTATTTTACTTTAAGAGTAAATTTTACTTTGCTAGTAATTTACTTATCCATCTTTTATAAAACTGGGCATTAGACAATTTGTTATTTTTAATTGATAAACAATTTTTAGAATATGTCTGTTATATAGATACCTTACAATGATTTCAAACGTTGCAATTTGGAATTTTTGTTACTTTTTGAAAGAATTTGAAATTACAATTTTTCGTACTACACGTTTTTATATTTTATATTAAATAACATAAATTTATCATCACGGCATATTACCCATTGCTGGATGTGCCAATCTGCTTTATACAACAATATCGGTAATGATGACATATTAGAACCTCACGGGTACTCATTGCTGGCGTGGAGAGTGTACCACAGGAGTCACTTTTATTTTATTTAACATTCGAAATAATATTGGCGTCCGTCGAAATTGAACCCGGGTCACCAGATTCGCGACAAGACTACAACGAACCTTTATCGTACTAGAACGTTTTTAGGTATATATAAGTTTCTCTTCACTTGAAATTCTTATCTGTTTTTCTTGAATACACTCAGTTAAATATCATTTTTTTTACTATTTGTTAGTATGAATATTAAAAGATGGATGAATTTTGTTTGTTTTCTTGTTTAGTTTCAATGGCTCATATTTCGAATCTACTTTTGTTAACAGTAACAAGTAACGTTTAATCTTATAAAAATATTATGAATAAGCTTACTTTACCATATTGCTATTATTATAATAGTGCGTTCGTAAAAAGGGTCAATATTTAGAAATAAAAATTCATAAAGAAATTAATAAAATATAATAAAAAAAAATATATCATCACGGCTTATTACCCATTGCTGGGTGTGCCAATCTGCTTTGTACACAGATGCGGTAATGATGAAATATTTGCACCGTGCGTCACCTCACGGGCACTCATTGCTGGCGTGGAGAGTGCACCACAGGGGTCAATTTTGTGCCATATAAAATTCGAAAAATATTTGGCGTCGGTCTGCCAGTTTTTGCGGACGGTTTTTCCTCTGGCATGAAGGAGAGAATCTTCGGGGGAGATACATCCTCTCAGTTCTAGTTAGTGCCGGGCGATGCATAAGGCCTATTTCCAATGACTATTTATATGGTTATAACAACAAGTTCGGCTAACTCACTCCATGTGGTCCGGATGTGGTATTTCGCTACGGAAAATAGGTCACTTGTCACTTCACTATCTAGTGAGAAATATTTGTTGTAATGTTTCATATATTTATTGTGTGTTAATTATTTAGATTATGTATATGGTATGGTTCGGACACAAATAATAATATCTAGTAGATCAGAAAGTGATACATCACTCGCGTTCTTTTATCATTGGTTTCACCTCACCTCAGCTCAAAGTACGATGAGATTGACAAGAGCTGAGTTGAGATTTCTATGAAGTAAAAAGAACGACAAAAAATCCGTAGAACTGTCTGTTAGAAAATCCGAAGTACTATTAACGAAAATAACAAATTGGCCGTATTACTAATCTTATTATTTAATGACTGGTCCTAAAAATAAATTTAAAGGAATAAACTAATAAACATATAACCTTTTCAATAATCAAACTAATTGTTTGTGACAGCCAGTGACATCAAAACTTTCCTCCCCACCATTCATCTAAGCTTAAAAGCACAACCTCTCACTTTATCTTACTTCTGTTACGACAAAAAGAGCGGTCAAAATTAGTGAAGCAACTGAGGTGAGCTAAGACGAACTGAGATATCATCTGAAAAGAACGCGACTTTTGTCGCTTACGAGAGCGGAGCGCGGCAATCTTTCAAAAGCGACACACACACTGTACATTTGTTACACTGTTTTTTTTTTGTTTGTCTTTTCAAAAATCTTATTCTAAATGATTTAATTTTTAGTTAGCCGTTTAGATCATTTCCAAAATAATTTTGTGTTGTACTCAAAAAAATTAACTTTCTGTTCTAAACTGACAGTCTCAAAAGTCTAATTTCAAAATGGATGTATAAAAAATATAGAATCAGCCGAAAGATTTAGAGGTGCTTACGTCGGATATTAAATCGTATGGGGGGATAGAAACAATATCGAAAATATGTTTGAAAATTGTTGCGCTACTGATGCAGAAGTACTTCTCGTATGTGTATTCACTTGCGCGGGGTGGATGTCGTGTCCCTCCCAGCCTTTTAATTCACAATGGCCTCGGGTCGGGCTGCATTTAGTGCCTTCCATTCACTCTTCTCTCTTCTCGTCACCTTCTGCAGAGATTTACAAGTGCCAGAGCCGTAGAGAGAGACAACCTATTTATAAAATGGATCTCTCTATAAAATCGTCTGCGGATATATACTTTGAGCTGTCGACGTCTCATAAATATGTATTAAAATTTATATTGCGGAATTATCACCTGCCCTGGCAGTATAATTCCGGACATTTTTAACTTGCGGGTTTGTAGGTCCGCGGGAGCTACTAAGTGGGGCGATTACTCTGCCAGTGAGATATGATGGCCAATTTAGAATACACCTTATAACCTGACGGCTAAATGCGGCCGAGTAAGCCTTGTTTCCAGCTCCAGCCCAAGGCGCCGGCAACTACCTTCACTTTCATCCTGCTTCATTTTTCTTTTGTTATTACCACCATATCACACCAACCACACGAAAAAAACAAACTAGAAAACTCATTTAAGTTGATAAAGCTTTAGTAAAATAAAAACTGACCAAAGGTATTGACTCCACAATATAAGTCTTTTAAACTAAAATCATCGATAGTGACATTTTTATTGTACTATAAGACTTGATTTACATTAGCGGTACAATGACGGTACGTTGACGGTACAATGACGGTATGTCAATTATGTGGCCTATTCAGAGAAATACAGTCATATGCATATAAAGATTGTTATCATAAAGACAGCGGTACAATGACGGTACGTTGACGGTACAATGACGGTATGTCAATTATGTGGCCTATTCAGAGAAATACAGTCATATGCATATAAAGATTGTTATCATAAAGACATTTGTAACAATCTTTATGAATTTGTCAATTCAGAACCTACGTCGGTATTATTAACAATCTTTACAAAATAATACTTGTGAATGAACCAGATTATTTGACAACAGCTAACTTCATTATACACATATGAACCTAATCTAACCTTAATCTTATCTGTCAACGCTTTAATTTTTTTTTAATAATGAATTGCTAATTATATTTAGTCCGCAAACGTTTTCCCAAAACAACTAAAGAACAATATGATATTTATGTCATATTTGGAAACTTCTACATTATTTAGAACGGCTTTGTTAATTCCTACAAATGACCTCAACGTGCATGAAAATTTATGTGAAGATTTAATTTTTTTATTTTGACTGAATATGTAAGAGAAACATTATACATCACAAAGAGTTTTCAAGAATACCACAGAATGTCAAAAGTAACTTTCTTCCACCACAGTCTTTATCGTTCTTATGATCATTATTCAAGTCGAAGCAGAATCTATACGTATAATAAACTGCATCATGCTGAAATATAAAAACACCAATATTTGGCAGAAAGGTCAATATTAATAATATTTGATTGATATAACCTGTCACATGTCAAATAACAACGTGATAACAATCATAAATACATAGTTTTAGCAATCGTTATGATAAAGACTGTCAAAACGCTTAACAATTGTTGACATTGACAGTAACCACTTTCAATACTGAGAATACCAAATTCGATTTTATAGTACATAACAACCATAAAGACCATAACGACTACACAAATTTTGAGTTCTGAATAGGCTCCTAAACGAGGTATTTACATTAGACAGTACCACACGACGGTACGATCATAATAAAATACCATGACAATATAATTTTGTCTTTTATGTATTATGACAGTTTGTGGTGCTTATATCATGTCTTTATCAAAAGTAGAAAATATCGTGCAATGTTTAAAAAATTCACAAATACTGACTTGGCTATAACTGTCCTTACTCTTGTCAAAGAAGGAGAAGAAAATGAAGAAAATTCAGAAAATTTTACAAAACGGTACTATTTTTTATGTACTTTCTCTAATAATCTGTAGTGTATATTTCACGTTTTTGTTATAAGCAGAGAACTTTTGTTCAATAAATGCTAAATGCATATGTATAATCATTTCTCATTTCTAGCTCATTTTGACTACATTTTCGTTTAACAAAAAGAGAAATTTGAAAAAGTCAAAAACATGTCAAATGTCAATCAGTTACTAGCATATGTTTACTTTCACTCGGCTGATTTTGGCATGAACGTCAACTTGAAGTGCACGTACTCTTCAAACGCAACCTTCCACTGCCCCTTGCATGGAAATACTACGCTTTTTCAATAGAAACAAAATTATACTGTTCCCTGATCGTATCGCTAATGTAAATCAGTAAATATCACTGAGCCGTCATCGTACTGAAAACGTAGATGTAAATGGGTCCATTAAAATACATTGGACCAAGAAGTATTGTATCGTACAGTTATTGTACCGTCATTGTACCGCTATTGTAAATCAAGCCTAAACCTGTCTAATATTGGGCAACAAAATATTATAGTTATACCATACAGCAAATTTTGGAACATGCAGAAGAAACATAAGGAAAAATAAAAGAAACGGAAATGAAAGACATTATGAAAAACAAAATGAGACAAGGAAATAAAGTAAATATTTCATCACGGCATATTTCCCAATGCTGGGTGTACCAATCTGTTTTGTACAGAGATATTGGCAATGAAAACGTATATGGTATGACTAAAATATAACTTTGCACAAAGGCGCTTTTTACCTACGGAGCCGCCTTAAATGATTAATAATCGAAGATATTGCTTGTGAAACCGAAGCAGCTCGGTTTTACTCGAGAATACCATCAACGATAATCATATCACTTGTTATAGTACGTATGATTATAACATGTGTTGTAAAAATTTCACGTGTCAATTTCTCACAGCGATATTAATCACTTAAACTAACAATTAAATTAACAGGCGATTTAACGAGATGAAAATACTGGACCTTAAATTGCTTTATGCAGTTTAAATTAGTTTGCAATAGTGTCTGCCTAAATTGCTATGTTTCTATGTATTATTTTTTTTTTTTAAGTATTCAGGTTTTTTTCGTTTAATTCTAGTGAAGCTAAACAATGCAAGTCACCCAATATAAATATATTTTTTTATTGAGTCAAGCAAAGATGTGCCTAGTGAACATCTCAGGGAGTCCACTTCATATGTATATTGATCCCTTTTTGTGAAAGATGCCTCCTTTAGGAATTGGGTTAGTTTGCGCTAGTACATTAGCGGTTTGGTGACAAAGGAAATGATGAGCACAGGCTCATGTAACGCGCTGAATTGGATGTAACTAGTCCCGTTGTCCGTTGTAATGTTGGAATCATGGTTGGGTGCCATCCAATCCGCCAGCGAGATGCCTCACTTTGTTTCTCTTCCTCCGTCGTCTGTAACTCAGCTGTGCTGCTCCTTCCAGCTGCTGCAAGAGCAAGATACAGCCCCCATAAAGCACGCCGGCGCCCAACTGCAGCAGACGACGCGCGTGGAGGTTATGTCATCGTCGGAAAGATTCAGTTTTTGTTTACGGATGATGGAGTGCTTTTTAATTGCTTGAATTTGTTGTCGTGACTTCGAGTTTTTGTCTTCGTGTTTATTAACGATTAAGTTTCACGAAATACTTCATTCTCCTCAACGTTGAAGAGAATCATTATGTGATTAAAACTTGTTTAAGTTTCGGATATAATCGACATCAAATTGCTTTGTCCGATACGCCTTTTCCCTGGGGGAAATAGTGGTATGGCTTTGATTTTCTCGACCGAAATCGACTTCCGTTTCTTATTTTAGTTTTTTATTTTATGATTTACCTCTGTTATGGCTAAAGTCTAAACTTGGTTAGTTACTGGATTTTCAACAAACAAATTATAAGAAATATTCGTTTTCCGGGAATGGACTGCATGTGTCATATTTTGAGTCAGAGCTCAACGTTTCGCCCGCAGTCGTATGGGGCATCTTCAGGAGCATGGGGTTACCCGACGTGTAAACTGAGTCCTCCCCCTCTTGTTGCCTAAACTCGGCCTCTAGCGTGGTTGACACGTCGGGTAACTTTGTTTAAGACAGTACTATCCCCCTTGCTCCTAAAGATGCCCCATACGACTGCGGGCGAAATGTTGAGCTCTGACTCAAAATATGACACAGTCCATTCCCGGAAAACGAATATTTCTCATGACTCAGACTATGGAAGCCTACGCAATTATTAAACAAATTATACAATCTATGCAAAAATTTTATTTATTATTACACGCTTTTCATTAATTTTTTTTATATCGTTGCATTTTTCCTTCGACGCTAAAGTTGGTTTTACTGTACTCACTGGATTTTTACGAAAATGTTTTCACATTGTGCTAGAAGTAAAAGGGTCTCGGTATAGAAAATAAATCTGGACTAGAAGATGACCCTTTAAATGTCGGTCAAACTATTACCATCCGTCATTTGACTACAGTATTTGTAAGTCTATATTTAAAGTAGCGGAAAGAATTATGTAGAAATTTCTCACCATTTGTGTAGGTTGTATAA
Organism: Harpalus rubripes; assembly: GCA_963082715.1. Taxonomy (NCBI): domain Eukaryota; kingdom Metazoa; phylum Arthropoda; class Insecta; order Coleoptera; family Carabidae; genus Harpalus; species Harpalus rubripes. The sequence continues at coordinate 3,585,878 of OY720453.1, read as the reverse complement.
TTTGTTGAACATGTAAGCTGGTCGAACTGTTAGGAGCCAGGGCTCGTATATGAACCAAAAACAACTTAACCTAATGCACAAAACTCTTTTGTGCGTTAAGTTATTGTAGTTTAAAAAATAAACGTTTATTATATAAAAATAACGAGAAGTTCAGTTAGTTCTAGCTATTAACATACCTAGGATAGTTATAACTATCATAACTGCAGTAGATATCGGTATGAATTTGATTTTAAAACATAAGGCTTGTTTATGGGGTCTCGTGGCCGCGTGCCTGAGTGTCAGGTCGCGAATCTGGAGAACCGCGTTCGATCCCGACCGACGCCAAATATTTCCAATTTTAATTGGCACAAAATTGACCCCTGTGGTGCACTTTTCATGCCAGCAATGAGTGCCCGTGGGGTAACGCCTGGTAAGCGCCCGCACGGTGCAAATATTTCATCATTACCGATATCTGCGTACAAAGCAGATTGGCACACCCAGCAATGGGTAATAAGCCGTGATGATATATTTACATAATTATTTATTTAAGGCTTGTTATGATTCATAACATCCGTGGTGTGTTCAATAGTTTATCAATTTCAGAAAATGAAGACATTATTAATAAATATTATATTTTGAAATTCTCAGACAGAACAATTATTTTGACATATATGTAAATATGACAAATATTCAAATTATGTGATTTATTCATCGTGTTTATTATGTTAGAATAAAGTAAACTGTGTTAAGAACGATACACTAACGTTATCTGTATGTATTAATGAAGAGCATTATAATTTCATTTGATTTTATTTTCATTTTGTAGACTGTTGTTGACAAGTCAGTATGGTAATAATATTACCATACAGATACAGTTATTACTTAGTTACAAGACTACTTTTGTATTTGTAAACAAGGATTTATAATTAATAAATATATCATTATTATCCATTGCTGGGTGTACCAATCTGCTTTGTACACAGATATCGGTAATGATGAAATATTTGCACCGTGCGAGCGCATACCAGGCGTCACCCCACGGGCACTCATTTCTGGCGTGAAGAGTGCACCACGGGAGTCAATTTTGTGCCATTTAAAATTCAAAATATTTAGCGTCGGTCGGGATCGAACCCGGTTCCCCAGGTTCGCTACGAGACTCCAAGGGTTTAATATCCTGAAACCGATAAAAATATTATTCAGTTAGTTTATATACTAACCAAGTTTAGATTTATGCCGGTCTCGTGGTCGCGTGCCTGAGTGTCTAGTCGCGAATCTTGGGAACCGGGTTCAATCCCGACCAACGCGTAAATATTAAATGGCAAAAAATGGCCCCTGTGGTGCACTCTCCACGCCAGGAATGAGCGTGAATTGACGCCTGGTAAACGCCCGTACAGTACATATTGTCAATATCGTTATCGAAATTTGTGACAGCAAATTGGCCCACCCAGCAATGGATAATACGCCGTTTATGTATTTATGGATATATATATATATATATATATATATATATATATATATATATATATATATATATATATATATATATATATATATATATATATATATATATATATATATAGAAAAATAAAAGCACGTAGTTTAGTTTAATAATAAATTTGTTTGTATTTGTAAGGCATTCAATGTACCATAATTGTGAATAAAGTTTACCAATACAAGCTCAAGTCCCAAACCAGTTTCTATTTTTCACAATCACCCGTCTGGAAGAATCCATCCGGGATCAAAAATTAAAACAACCCCTGTTTGCAAGATTTCAGTAAGTTGGGACCAAGTATTCTATATTTTGTGTCACCGTAATCGCATCTGCTCACAGCGGTTCGTCTTTAACGATTAGGATTCGTTAGGCAGGTACAGAACTGCATATCCGGAGCATTTGTTAGCCGAGTCCTAGAGAAGAATCGCTGTCACCACTGCCGCGTCTTACACAATACACTTTCCAATTTTATGCCCAGCTGACCTTCTTGGCCTCGACACAAAGGGCCGACCACCACTCGTAAATATAGCATTTGTGAGCGGTAATGGATGTCATTGTGGATAGGCCTCGGCTGGGATTAATTGTGTCTGTTATTTTTGGTGAAAATGGTGAAAGAATGTCTGCTTCGCGAATGACTTGTTTTCCCGTATTCGCTGCTGTTTTTAAAGTAAACATTTCGCTGTGTGCAGCTGGAGAAAATATCTTTTTATGGCGGTTTACAAACGTTCTTTAGATTTAAAGCAAAATATTTTGCTAGCAAAGCGCGGAAAAGAAAAATATTTTAACTTCCTTTAGGAAAACGTTTCCAACGTATATACCTTTGTGTTTAAAGCAGAACTTTTAATTCTAAGAATAAAACTGCACAATTCAGAAATTACTCACCCATTTTCTTGGCTTAAAGCTGTTGACGTTTAATTATAAGGAATTCGAATTAGTAGGATGCTTTCTATTCAAAATAACTGAATCTTCCCTTATTTATTCACGCATCAGTTAGCGGTACAGTAAAAGCGAAACACGAATTATATATATATATATATATATATATATATATATATATATATATATATATATATATATATATATATATATAGGAAAGCATATAAAAAATTAAGTCGGTATTTATACCAAGGTGGCACATAACTGTCACTGCTTGTTTTTACATTCAATGCCAACGTGCCATTATTTGTTGCGCTCTGCATTGAATGGATTCCCTGCCTACTCTTACTGTGGTAGGGAATTCGTTCAATGCGTCTAACTACCAATCCTGCAATGGCTTTCCTTATGTCAATAGGGGATTACAGCTCAATCGAATTAAGAGAAATAAGTAAAAAATAATGAAAGTAGATGTAAATGATATAATTGAAATACTTCGGAAATAAGGGCGTTTTTGTTTTAGCAGCTCGTCACTTATATGAAATCCATATATATTATTTTGATTGGCGACTCATAGATCACCTATAAATATATAACGAATACCGAGTTAGGGGGTGGAGTCTACTACCAATGGAAGTAGACATATTCAAATAGCGGACACGTGGCTACCAGTCCAGTACTGCAATTCTCAAACAGTTTTTACTTGAATATAAATTTCTTGCATTAAACTTAATAATTTTGAAACACTTGCAATTATAAAGCATGTAGACTTGTACATTGTTACAATATTAATTTGTTTTTATAAAGATAATATTAAAACCGCACACATTTCAAGAACATTTTACATCCACGAAGAAAACAGTTTTATATAAAAACTTATGTTCGTTACGTCACATCTATATTTTCAAACTTCGGGGGACCATAACTCGCTTATTAATAGGAATTTTTCATCGGATTTTCACCAATAGTCTTAGTTTTACTTATACTTTCTGATGAAATTATTTTTGAAAAATGGGGGAATCCCCTATTATAAAATCTACTCAAATGGTAAGAAATTTCTACAAATTTCTTTCGACTATTTTAAAATATAATTTTAAGCTTACAAAAACTGAATATGGTATTCAAGTATTCCACCATTTAATATTGGTGACATCGTCTTTTTTAGTAATAATAGCTTTAATCCCATTAGGAATTGTATCCATAAGCCATACAATTTTTTACCTCCCGCTACCCTTGGTGAGGGAGGTATAGGGGTCGTGCTAAAAATTGCATATCGAGATAAGAAGCCATTAGATTTTAATGTAAATCAGATAACTGGAAATGACACTTTACTTGAAGCTCAAAATAGTTTTTCTCCGAAAAATACCTTTAAATGTTATTTTTTCGAATTTATGTTATTATAAAAATTAAAGATTATTAAATTTTCTACAGGTTTACATTATTACTTTTTTCATATATTTTAAGGATAATTTTATAAAATTACCTATAATTTAAATCCCGAAGCCTACGCTTTAAACAAACACAATTCCTTATCTCAAATATATGTAACTGACAGATAAATGTCATTGTCAAAGAGCTAATTTCAAATTAATAATAGTAACGTTTTAAAAAGAAAATACTAAATAGAACCATAGTTATAAGACATAGAACTTATTTCAGTTTCCAATATGAGTAAATATGTATGTATATTGAAATTAATAAAAATTAATGGCGGGAGGTATTGTGTTGACCACATCAGATTTTTTTGTTAGTTATAGTGCCATATGTCCTGTAAGTTAGGTTTTACTGAATACACTGAATTCTTAGATATTCATGCTAAAAATAAAGTCTCGAAAGAGGATAAATCGGAACTAAAAGATGACCCTTTTAATGCCGGTATATGTATGGGTAGGGTTTATAATTTGTTAAATATTTAAACCAGCCAACTATTATTGTAATATTTGTTTTCGAAAATAACAAAAATTACAAGAATTTCGCCGTCACAAATATTTGTTGTTCCAAACACCCGAAGCTTCTCCGATTTCCATAATCTCAACAACATTGTTGTTCCTATAATAAGTTTGTTCTGCTTTGCTGAATAGTTTGACATAAATATTATTTAATCTTTCCTAATTTATACAGCTGTACATCTACCCCTACAACATGAATATTTATTAGATTATTCCAGAAACAATCGCGTCAAAATATAATTCGATTATCCGTTGAATACGTATTCTTCTGGATGGATGCATTTGAAAAGAATTATTTCATATATTTTTTATTATGCTTTTAACTTGCACAGACTATTGTCATTAACCATTAGGTCTATTCCTTGTCTGTACTGTTTGATTTACTGCCAAGTCCGTACAAAGTGTATGATCGCGGCAGTAAACCGTAGACGCAAAGTAGCGAACAGACCTATCATTTACAATACTAAATGAATCAGTAAACTTATACATATAAGTCCCTACATCAAATTTAAATTATTGAAATTTCAGTTTAATAATACATCATCCAATTAGTTTTTTTTAAAAACTGTCTGATTGACTTTGAAAAAGTTTAGAAAGAAACGGAAAGAAACTTATAAGTATCGGGTGTCAACTTTTTTTTAGTTATATTGTCACACTCCGTTTAACGCAGGTAATGCGTACGTACAATATCGAATAATATAGTCTGTATAGTGGTATAACGATATAGTATAACGATATACTGTCAAATAAATGGTATAATGAATATTGAAAAAGAATCATTGGTATTTATTAATTTTTAACCTAGCAATAACTTTTGTAACAATCAGTAGGTAATAATATTGTATTTGTAATAAGTAGAAAATATATACAGGGTGTTTGCCGTAAGTCTGGCACCAAAAATATTACGTTTATCTTGAGAGATACAAGAAAATGTTAATAAGCAAACTTAAACAGGACAGAGGGCCAGAGGGGGCTCTTAAGATGACTATAGTAAGAGTTTTGCATCACTTCCGGTTTTAGCGGAAATGGATACAACTTTAAATCTAGCATAGGGAATCTGTTTTTTACCTTCCGTCACCTTTAGGTAAGGAAGGTATTGTCTTTGGTCAAAAAATTCGGTGGTGAGTTTTTGATGAATAAGCACGTTTTAGGGTCCCTAGAATACGATTTTACTATTTTTACGATGATGTCTGTATGTATGTGTGTGTGTATGTATGTATGTGTGTCCGTGTGTGTGTGTGTGTGTGTGTGTGTGTGTGTGTGTGTAACAAAATTTTCGTCTACGATAACTTCCATACTACAATTCTAAAAATTATAATTCCTTCGTATTTCTCTTCGTTACATCCATGCGAAGAGCTGATTAGATTTTGGTTACAATTGGACAACCGGAAGTACCCTCATTTGAAGATTTATCAGTTTTTCTTGAAAAAAATATGTTAAATATCATTTTTTCACATTTAATGTTATTATAAATATTAAAGAATATTTTATTTTCTATACGATTTGATTGCATTTTATACCTAATATTAAATGGATATGGAGTTAAAAAATTATAAAGAAATTAAATTTCATACAGTAGCCATAGCTGTGAAAACAGCTACTATATTAAGAAAATTTGATTGAAAGATGTCAGTGTCAAGTGAAATTGACATAGTGTGTTTGTCTTACAATTTTACTGGAAATAGGTATAGGATCTTTTGCTTTCTGTATGGAATTTGTATAAAATACATACAACTGCTTTAAGGTAATGTACAAGAAATAATAATAATAATACATTTTTTATTTCTGCAGATACATTACACTGTATATAGAAAACGTCACAAAATAATAATTTTCTGTATGAAATTTGCATAAAATACATGCAACTGCCGGAAGGTAATGTACAAAGAAATAGAATATTTAATTTAGCAAGGAACTTTCCGTATGAAATTTGTACAAAATACATAGAACTGACGGAAGGTAATGTGCTGGCCACATCAGATTTTTATATATATTTTTTCAGAATGTACATAAAATTAGCTTCACGATAATATCAAAATGCCAACAATTTATTTTCAAAATATGTATTAATAAAATTCCATACAAAATTAAACAAGCAAGCAAGCTATGAAACAATTTTATTACCTTAAAACAAAAGAAAAGTATCTACATAGAGTTAAAGTGCTCTAATTTTGTGATTTAATTTAAGGTATTAAAATTCTTTCATATCTTGTTTAATTTTGTATCAAATTTTATTAATACAAATTTTGAAATAAAATAAAATATAAAAATACCGATTCCCTATGCTAGATTTAAACTTGTACCCATTTCAGCTAAAACCGGAAGTGATAAAAAATTCTTACTATGATCATCTTATGAGCCCCTTTGTCTAGTTTAAATTTGCTTATTAATGTTTTTGTATCTCTCAAAATAAACGAAATATTCTTGGTGCCGGACTTACGCAAAACACCCTGTATATATAATATTTGTAACAGAAAATAATTATATGAATAATTTTCATAAAAGTTATAAGAATTTAGTGGATCCTCCAGTTTCAGAAGCAAAATACAAAAATTTTGGAATCAAAACAAATACATTACTATAATGAGACAGTGTACAACGCGGGTTTGAGTGTAAAGAAAATACGTGTACAATAGTAAAAATTTAATTAGTAATAGTTTCTTTCCTATGAATTTTAGAACAAAAATGAAAATAAAAAACATGTTCAGAATTAAAAAGAGCATCCAACAAGTCCAAATTTATTAATATAATACATTATATTCACAAGATAGATATTTTAATATTAAAATTTCCATCTGAAAACTGTTCACAAAGTGTTCAGAGAAACAAATAGACAAATCTTAATAAATATTAATTATGAAGCGTAGCTCTAAATTAAAATTAATTTTTTATTTGTGGTAAGTTCATCCATCAATATCAGAATTATTGGATGGGTACATTTTTTAAAATTCTGAAAAACTTTTGTAATTACACTTTTGTTTGGATACTAATTGGAAAGTAACAATAGCCAAATTAAAATTTAACAATTCTATTTCTATAGAACAAAACGAAGTAGAACTTGGTTTCTGGAATAATTAGTTTAAATATATTTGGGTTTGACTGAAAATGAAAATGAGGCAATATGTAATTTATTTCTTTGGTTTAAAATCTAAATATAGTCGTGTGTATGAATATAAGATAAAATGTAATACATTATTATGATGTCGGTATTAATAATAAATGTGCGTATACTTAAATCTAATGATAAGTATTTTATATTTTATATTACTGTGACATGCAATGCGCCTATTCTACATGAGACTAAAAATTCTTCCTCACCTGCGACGTGCGATACGCTACGCCCAAAGGGGCTGACTCCGATGATCCCGTGGTAGGCTCGCAGGAGTATGCGGTCCTGGAGGCTGCAGGAACTTCGGCGGCGGGTGCGGCGGAAGAGCAGGACTCCTGCTGCGCTCTGCATAGATGTTCAACGCCGACCTCTGGTGAAGACACGGCCGCTTCACATCTGGCATCGCGAATTTTAACTTCTGCCAGAATTGCCTGTCTCCCCATTCGATGACTGTGTTTGTCTTAAGATACAGCCTCAAGTCTGGATCTAAGTCCCGTTGGGGAAGCTCGCCAGTTACGACAAGAATTAGTCTTCGTCTTCTGTCTTTGAGGACTTCGTGAAGCGCGGATTTAAATTCGAACCGACACCACTCATTATGAAGGAAATTTTTTGATAATACTACTATAGTTCGCCGGCTGCTTTCAACAGCTTCGATTATAGTATCTGCTACGTAAGCTGACACATTAAAATCTCGGTAATGCAAGCAAAGTCTGTACCCCGGCTCACCAGTTTCCAAACCAGGAGCTAGAACCTGGTTCACAAATGTTTCGTCTTTAACGCTGTAACTCACATACGCATCGAAAAGTCTGTCTTTGTCTTGTTGTTCTTCGAACGCTGTAGTTTTGTAACACATTCGTAAACCGCAACGAGAATAAATCCAAACGCGTAATTCACGGCGGTAGTAAAACGCGGAACATACTATCGCTATACTGGTTAAAAATGCGCATACTGTCACCAAAAATAAGGGTAAATAATCATGAATGACTTGACTTTCAACGACAGCGCGCGAACCGCCCGCATAAGCAGCACAAGAAGTGTTAAAGTCTGCAAGAGGAGGTCCGACTTCATTAGTGCGATTATCAAAAACGCAAACAATTTTTCTAGCGTCGACTACTTTGACAAAATTAGCTTGAAGCCACGATCTGTACTTATGCAAATACTGGCAATCACAAGACCATTGGTTTTCGCTCAAACCTATTTCCACTAGATAGGGGTTGCTTGCAAATTGCCAAACTGGAAAATGTACTAACCGATTCCCATCTACCCTCAGCACTTCCAGTTGTTTCAAACCGAGAAACGTGCGGTTGTCTATGTAGTGAATCCGATTATTCTGCAAATACAACTCTCTCAGATTCTCCAACGTCGCCAGTTCGAATCCCAGCAGCTCTTTGATGTGGTTATTCTCGAGATGCAATACAGTGAGTCGTCGCAACCCGCTGAATGTGTGGTTGTAGATAGCTGCTATGTTGGAATTATTTGCGTACAAAACTTTTAGGTTCTTGCGACCGATAAACGAATGACTGGAAAGTTCACCGAAGTTGTTACCGTCCAAATAAACTTCAGTTGCATCCATTGGTATGCTACTTGGCATCTCTGTATAGCCTACATCTGAACACTCAACCACATTAGCTGACCAAGATTGGTCGTGGTAACACGTACAATTGGTGGGACAGGTCATTTCACAGTCGCATGCATCAAAATCACAGCAGTGACATAAAGCAAAACAATGTGTTTTGTATGTGCATAAAAACTGCGAAGACTCTGCTTCTATAAGAGGAATATATGCGCGGTCTCTGTTGTATAAAAGCTTACAATAAATGCTTTCCAAATCCATTACTCTTGGATGCTGTCGTAAATGATCTAATTTATTAATTCGTTGCAACCATTCCATTGTACAATCACATTGAAAAGGATTTCCTCCTATGTAAAATTCTGGTAATTGTCTTTCAGGGTCTACAGGAGTCAACCGTAAGGCGTTAAGATCCATGCTAACTATTTGATTTGCGTATAAATCAACTCTTGTGAGATTCGTTTTCTTGAGAAATGTATGTGGCTCCACGATCGATATCAAATTGTCATTTAAAAATAATAGTTCCACACTGTTGGGTATAGCGGCTGCGTTGACCTTTGTCAGTTTATTGAAACTAGCGTCTAGAGTTTGCAAGCGCAATTCCACGTCCAACGCGTGGTGGTTTCCCAGTTCCCGAATGTTATTCTTGTGTAAATCGAGCCATTGAAGGCCACGTGGAACTAGAGAATAATCGAACCATTCGATCTGATTATCAGATATGTTGAGCCATAGAAGGCTTGGAATATCAACGAACAATCCGTTGATTTCGTTCAGAGAGTTTGCATCTAAACGTATAGCTTGCAAGTTGGCACTTTGCTCAAAAGCGCCTTTCTCTACTCTTTGTATCTTATTTCTAGCTAGATTCAAAATTTGCAATGAAGGTAAATCAGAAAAAGCATGCTTACTAATACTACTTATCTGATTTCCGATGAGTCTGAGGCCGTATAAGTTCGTCATCCCTCGAAATCCGGGTTCATCCAAAACTGAAATATTATTCTCTCCTAAGTCGACGGTACGTAATAGTCGCATGTCTTTTAGCGCCAAGGGTACAGCGCTTAATACATTGCCGTTTAAGTTTAAATCTTGCAAACTACTGCAATTACGAAAAGCTTCGGGGTGTACGCCTTCCAATACGTTGTTATCGAGCGATAAAAGCGAAAGTACATATAACCCATTCAAGGAATATGCATCCAAGTACGATATTTTGTTATACGACAATAGAAGCGTGTGTAAATTATTCATCGGTGCAAAAGTTTCTGCTGGAATCATCTCCAAAAGATTGTGTTCCAAATTAAGAATTTGCAATGTGTATAAATCTTTGAAAAAAGTTGTATCTAATTTGGTAATTCGGTTGTGGGAGAGGTTTAATAAAACTAGACGAATTAAACCAGAAAAAGTCTCGCTGTTTATCCAAGCGCTTGTCAGATGATTCTTTGATAAATCTAGTGCCAATAATTGGTCCAAATTTGAAAACAAACCTGGCGCTAACACACTTATGGAGTTGTTCTGCAGATATATTTCCTTGATGCTGTTCGCGCAGTCTTTGAACAATTCTGGTGGCAGCGCAACGACTTTATTATTCGACAAATCAAATATCTGCAATGACTTCAAACCAGCTAGTGCTCTATCAGCCACCATGGATATTTCATTGTTATGAATATACAATTCTCGCAGACGTCGTAACACACTGAAGCCTGTGGACGGTATCAACACAAAATGATTAAATGATGCGTCTAGTAGTTGTATATCCAAACTACATGGAGCTGCCGGGTGAACTGGTGTTTCAACCCTTGCTGGAACTAGCCCACCGTCTTCTGGAACGCTTATTAATGGCTGTGGAGGTGCTGGAGCTTTTTCCCGAAAGCCTAAATCGCTGACATCTTGAAGTCGATTCTCGCTTACATTCAAACTTACTAAGTTTGTTAACGGACAGAATATATTTTCCGGGAAAGACCACATGTTATTGTAGCTTAAATCTAAGCGTTCTAGTTGTCTTACAGGCATAAAACTATCTGGAGCTAAATCTAAACTCATTGCCGGCCAGTCGGTGTTTCGAGTACGGACTGTCAAATTTCTCAAATCTCTGAGACCGGTGAGAACTCCGGCAGGCCATCTACCCAACTTACAATGGTCCAAAACAAGCTCTCTAAGGCGAGATAAATGAGCGAAACTTCGTTCATCCAAACTACTTCGAGACATAATAATCTCGCTGCATTCTATTCGCAAAGAAGTGGTGTGCTCTGAAGGGATGACACTAAAATTCGTAGTGTCAAATTCCGAGTTGATGGTTCGTAGTTTGCAAGTTAGGGCGACTTCTTCTTGAGCTCCAGCTACTGCAGGCTCTCTAACCCACCACTGACAATCATCAGGAGCTTCATATCTCAAGGGTTGGGGAGCAAGTTCGTCGGCTCCGTAGGCTACCGTCAGCCAGAGCATCCATACCGCCAACCACACCATACTGCACTGAGTCACTGATCACCAGGCCTTGAGGCCCAACTACCCGGTTGTCATAAGCACTAGTCTCGTCTCGTAAGGGTTGGGAGAGGAGGTAACCACGTCCGTCGCGGTCGGCGCCCGGCACTGAACTGCTGGCTCGGAGAGATGCTGCAGAACTGGGCCGCATGAGAGGGCCCACCACCGCCGCGCGACCGACGCAGCCCGACGGAAGCCGAAGGCGCGCCGCCCCGCCCCGCTAGATCATAAAGAAATATACCCTCACTCACTAAAATTTAGCCTCTCGGAAGAATTTCACTCTGACTTATTCACCGCCAAAGATATTCCGATTCTGTATGCTTAATCTACCGGACAATTGGTTAGACATCAATAATATATAAGAATCTCTATACAATCCCTAATCCAATTATCCAACAGGGGAAAATATTGTTTAATGCAGGATTGTGATTACGGCGCTCTTGACTCGAGTTCTTTTGATGTTGCGTCTTTCCAGCCACTCTTAACCTCTTCAGCGATATTAACATAAGCACCTCGCCAATTTCCCGACTACTTTCCGAAAGATGGGGTGCAATTTCACAATATTTACATAAAAGGACATACCGTACAACAACTAACCAAAAATACCGCTTTGGTCGAACAACTCGGAATGCACTGGAAACTATTCAACTTGAAGTTTTTATTTCAGTGAACATGAAGTGGTGTGGTCGAGTGCATTAAATAACTGATGATGTTCCGAATTTTTAAAAAGCATGAAAGTAACTTTTATGGTGCTCTTTTCATGACAGCTTGAGAGTTCGTAAGGTGATGCTTAGTAAGCGTTCTCATCTGTATATTGACATACCCAGAAATGGGTATAATAAACCTATATAATAATTTTGTATTTTATTTTGAATGATTCGAATTTTATTATATTGATGGCTTAAATTCAAAGCATAAAGTTTGGACGAATGGAAAATAATCGGACACGCAGTCTTACATAAATTATTTACTTCCTGACCGACGTTTCGACTGTACAATAGTCATCTTCAGGGCTTTAACTTTAAAAATATTCATGGATGAGTACAAATATTATACAAAGTACAAATATTAACATAAAAAAATTTGATGTGACCAGCACATTACATTCCGTTAGTTCCCTGTATTTTGTACAAATTTCGTACAGAAAGTTCCTTGCAAAAGATTCTATTTCTTGTACATTACCTGCTGGCAGTTTTATGTGTTTTACACAAATTCCATACAGAACGATTCTAGCAAAAGATCCTATATTTCCAGTAAAATTATAAAACAAACATACTCTGTCAATTGCACTTGACACTGACATCTTTCAATCAGAATTTGTTTCCATAGTTAAAGCATAACTGACTAATTTATGTGTCGATTCTGTTCACATCTGTAAGTGTTACAGATGTGTAAAATTGTAAAAACCTGACAAAAACGCATCTATTTTTATTGATTAATATAAAATTATTCATAAAAATAGTAGTTTTCGTTGCAATTTTATTGATTATTTACAAATTTACAGATCTGTAAGATTTACAGATGTGAACAGAATCGACCCATAAATTTGTATATAATTTTTAACTCTATATCCATTTAATATGAAATATAAAATGCAGTCAAATCGTATAGAGAATAAAATATTCTTTAATATTTATAATAACATTAAAAGTGAAAAAATGGTATTCATCATTGTTTTTTCAAGAAAAACTGTTAAAATCTTTCTTTCGGTTGACTAATTATAACCAAAATCTAATCAGCTCTTCATATGGATGTAACGAAGAGAAATACTAAAGAATTATAATTTTTGGAATTGTAGTATTTGAGTTATCGCAAAACAAATTTTTGTCACACAGACACACACACACACACGCACACACACACACACACACACACATACACACACATTTATGTATATATATATATATATATATATATATATATATATATATATATATATATATATATAAACATCATCGTAAAAATAGTAAAATCGTAATCTAGGAACCCTAAAACGTGCTTATTGATTAAAAATTCATCACCAAATTTTTTGACCAAAGACAATACCTTCCTTACCTGAAAGTGACGGAAAGTAAAAACAACAGAAATAATAAATTAATTTTTTACTTCCAGAAATGGTCAATTATAAAAAGTTAAAACATAGGGAAACCAAATCAAGATCTTTGGAAATTACCATGTATATATTATAAGTTTTCAGTTAGCTTCAATTAAAAATGATTATACTTTCATTGTTTGTAACTTATCGTTAGACATTTTAATCGTATATTGTTTTAATATTTTGAAAATGACAAATTTTCAACAAAATTTGTTTCTACATTTCTGGCTTTATTTCTCATCGTAGGACAAATAACATCAGCTGCCAGCTCAGTTCAAAAAACAAGTTCTTAATTATTTAACGTGGTTGTATCTTAATTTTCACAAGAAATAAACAAACAACATTTGTGCTTTAAGCCATAAATATAATAGCTATATTCTTCTTGGTCAAAATATTATTTTGTCTCAGCTCACTTCAGATTAACTGTAAAATTTAAAGTGAAATTGGTGACCGTTTAAAGAAACAGAATTTTACAATAATCGACTTGTATTAATTTATTTATAATACGTCGGATTTACCACAATATTAACGATATTATGCTCTTATAAAATAATGACAAACGAATTGCTGGTCCGCCTCCGGACACGGTTGGTATCGACCCATTTACACACTGGATTTCGTGTCAACCCTCGAATTATTTATATGTTGACCCTGCTATATTACATAAATAATAGTCAATTTTATTACTGTTCGTTTTTAAGACTGCCCATTTCGTTTGGGTTAAATTATTAGTGTTAGAACACAGTATACTGTTTTATATCTAAGTAAGTATACCTCTCACTACATACCAGCGAGAGAAAATGAACTATTCTGCATTATGTGTATGATTTAAACAATTAAATATGCAATGGGGTCATTTCAAAAAAAAATTCGTCGTTTTTTTTATAAAATCGTGAAATTCGTCTCATTTAAGAAACATAGTAATATAAAGTAACACGAAATATGCGACTTTTCATTCATAAATTTACTAATAAACTTTCGCGCTGTAAAATTCGTGACGTCACGGGTTGTTACTTACACAAAGACATTTCTCTCTCACACACACACATATCTACGGTCCACGTGGTTTCCGTTTGCTGTTGTAAACTAAAATTGTGACAGGTGACAGCAGAGTTAATAGTGAAGGTATGTAAATAAAATATTCATTAAAATAAATATCAATAGTTGTATGAAATATGTTTTTTGTTAACAATATGGTTGTGAAGTATTGTGACGTGCCTTGCTGTGATAACACCTCTTTGAAAACATCGAAAAAAATATTCATTCTAATACCAATCAGAAAATACTAATTGAACAAAAAATTTATAGGAACTACCTGCTGCTTTCACAAAATCAAACTGACAAATGACAATCCAAACAATCATAGTTCCAAACTAAACCGGTAGAGCTCGACTGTTGTGTCCGGCAAACCGTGACGTCAGCGGGCAAATATTTGAAATTAAAGACAACTTTTAAAAAATCATATCTCTAATTCTAAAGACTTGTAAGGGGTAAAACATGCAACTACATGTTTAATTTGACCTATTCTTTCAAAAAATAAATAAATTAGAAATTGTGAAATGACCCCATTGCATCAATTGAATTACATATATTATTGCTGATAATGTGATATGTAGTGATACTATTTGTTTATGTAATTAAGTAAATCAATTTAATGATAATATATTCCATCGAACTAAACAAATTTGGATCTCCCAGAATTTCTGGTAACTCAATTACAGATCGCCCAATTTCTTTTTTATTGGTTTATTTACCGGTACATTACTGACCGCACACACAAAAGTCACCACAATAAAAGATGAGTTGCAATTATGAAAAAGATGAATATAATATTGAATGAGTAATGATTGAAAAATGACAAACAGAATCGATGCTATGTATAGGTGTTTGGTAAACCGAATAGCAGACAAATAGGCTACAAATGGTGAATGACGCGGTGGAATCAAATCTGGGCTGCAGCACAAAAAGAACAACAATACCTCGGGAATTAAACAATTTAGACCGGTAATTTTGGTATTGTGTTGAGTTGTTCACAACTCTTTTAAAACTTTCGGACGGTTACCTGAAGTTCTTAAAATGTTTCCGTATATAGACAGCCATTCAGAAAGAAACCATAAATTTTCATTTGATGTCCATTCAAAAAAAGGCAAATATAATGGATATCGAACCAAGAAAAATAAGTGCATAAAATTAAAAGATAGAAACATATGTCATTATTGTTATTATAATATATGTCACATAATTTTTTGGTAAAATTTTGAATGGACGGTATTATGGTTTAAGAAAAGTATATTGAACTTACTTATTTCTACAATAATTCGTGTAATTTAAGCTTGAACTTAATATCTTCGTTTACATGATGTAAATTGATGAAATCAGGTTCCTAACTTCGGCAGACAATTTTGTTTATAAACCTCTTACACGTCGAACATACTGTCAGAAAACGCCTGCTTCCCAAATTGTACCATATACCAGTATTTTATCTAAAAACTTTGTCCTCACTTTGAATTGTATATTGAGACTTTTTGGGCTTTACAAGAACTATGTACAAAATTGTGTGCGAGCCTTTTCATAATTTAATAAAAAAAATCTGATATGGCCAGCACATTACCTTCCGTCAGTTCTAGATATTTTGTACAAATTCCATACAGAAAGTTTCCTGCACAAGACTCCATATTTCAAGTACATTACCTTCAGTCAGTTCTATGTATTTTGTATAAATTCCATACAGAAAGTTTCATGTACCTAAGAGATTCTGGCCCAGTTGCAAAAAACATTGTTAACTTTAATCACGTTGTTAACTTTGACAAGGCTTATTTTCCAATGTATTTTTGATACGTATTCATGGTTACAATGTGCAGTTAAACAACCCATGATCAGCTAACAACGTTTTATGCAACTGGCCCTCTATATTTCCAGTCAAATTATAACACAAACAAATGCACTTGACACTGACATCTGACAATCAGCATTTTCTTAATATAGAAGCGGTTTCCATGCATGGTTAAAGCATAGCAAGCTGCTGTTAGAAATTTAATTTCTTTATAATTTTTTAACACTATATTCACTGAATATGAAGTACAAAATCTAATCAAACCGTATAAAGAATAAGATATTCTTTAATATTTATAATAACATTAAATAAGGAAAATGATATTTAACAGTGTTTTTTCAAGAAAAATTGTTAAAATCTAAAAATGAGGGTACTTCCGGTTGACCAATCATAACTAAAATCTAATCATCTCTTCACATGGATGTAAAGAAAAGGAATACGAAAGAATTATAATTTTTTGAATTGTAGTATTTGAGGTATCGGATCCGAAAAAATCGTCACACACACATACACACATACATACATACATACATACATACATACATACATACATACATACATACATACATACATACATACAGACATCATCGTAAAAATAGTAAAATCTTATTCCAGGGTCTCTATAAGACGTGATTATTCATCAAAAACTCACCACCGATTTTTTTGACCAAAGACAATACCTTCCTTACCTAAAGGTGACGGAAGGTAAAAATATTATTTATATCATTATTCGGTACAAAACCATATGCAATATGCATAAATAATTAAAAAAACACAATACATATTTGATACATTACAACAAATTTTTCTCACTCTTTACAAACTGAAGTGACCGATTTTCGCTAGCGACATACCGCATCCGGACCACATGGAGTGAGTCTACTGAGCACTTGTTGTTAAAACCATATAAATAGTCAGATTTGGATATCATAGGCCTGATGCATCGCCCGACATAAACGACGAAGCGGATGCATCTTCTCTGGCGATTCTCTCTTTATGCCAGAGGAAAAACCGCCCGCAAAAACTGGCAGAGAAGTGGCCTAGCTAAATAGTATTCATCCAAAGAATTGCACAGTTTATAGCAGTTGGTGTTGCTTTAGTGAGATCTTCTCTCGTGCATTCCTCTTCTAAGTTGGCGCACGTGAGCAGGTGGGCCATTGCTTGTTCTTGACCCCAAAGACATAAAGTGGGTTCTGCTTGGTACCACCAGTTGAACATGTTTACTAAACAATTTCCTACTTGACTTCAAAGGCGATTTAAAAATTTCTAAATGGGCCATTTTTGGTCTTTACCTGTTGGTAGTTTGTCATCTGGAAGAACACCCATTGCTTTATCTTCTGGCTTTAATGAATCATCCCACATTAAGCTCTTTGTTGCTGTCTTGGTCTCTGTCATAGGATGCACTGAAGTGAGGAAACTGTGTCTTGATTTTAGTCGTGACCGAGCTGGTTCTTGGCCGAACATTGGGTGTGTGACAAGGCGAGGGTAAGCACAATAGCAGATAAATAACTTTTTATAAACTCTTCTAAATTATAGTTTCAATATTCATATTTTAACTCTGTTTATCTGTTTAAGTTATAAATGTCAAAATTCAGTTTAGAAATTCTTATCGTATTATGATAGTCACGACATTTATTTGTTGATAATTAAGTCTAGAAATTATTGTGTATGCGTACGTGACTATGGATGCCCTTGCCTATGCACCCCATACCCCTAAGATAATCCTGTCCTGGAGATAGCGTTTTGTTTTAAGGCAGTCAGTATTAGTTAGCCATGGGATAAACATGGAAGAGTCAGTATTAGTTAGCCATGGGATAAACATGGAAGAGTCGGTATTAGTTAGCCATGGGATAAACATGGGAGAGCTTTAGTTTGGGGCGACGCTCGTCCGCTGTGTTACAGAATGTAACAGTTTTGTTAGTTATGTTAGGCTTAGTGTTAATTAATAATAATGTAATCATTTAGTTTAATTGTAAATAAAAGTTTAGTTAGTAAATCAACCAGTTGTGTTCATGTCCGTATTGTTCATTAGTGTAAAGTGTAAAAAGTTAAGTGTCTGTGTGTTCTTCCTTCTCACAAGCCGTGGACGCCAGCCATCAAAGCGTCCACCAGCTAGTAAGTGTATCATCGTTGGGAATCATCATCATCAGTATCATCATTAGTAATCAGCAGTAATTGCCGTCAGATTCAAAGACCCCCCTCGTGTTACAGGTGTCATTAATTGAAAATAAATATGAATAAACAAACAAAAACTATTGCGCTATCTTATTCATTGTCTTCTGCCTTTCTTTTATTTTTTTCCGCCTCAACTTAATCTATCCCCTATCCATTCCTACAATCGGCAACTTTTCCAAGTTTGCTCAACTCGTCTATTTGTTATTCACAGTGGCATCTACTGAGTGCACGTACGCATGCACGCAAACTCAATTTTCCGGCCAGTGGATGCGGCCAGTGCACTCTCACTTTTCTATTTCTTTCTGCATTCGATTACTGCAGGCCAACTGTAATTGCTCGGGGTGATTCGGATCACAGACGCCTCTGACTGCACGAATGACGTCACAACGATAAATTGCTGTTTTTTACTATCAAAGAGGATGGTGCGCTAATATGATGGAAACCAGGAAAGGAATACAGCTTGCTTTTTGAGTTTTGAGTGTAATATACGGATCATTCGAACTACAGGGTGTTCATTTTATTTTGTCTATTATTACTATCTCGAGAACTATAAGAGCTACGAGGTCGGTTAAATTAGTAAACAATTTCTATTTTACCATACTATTTTAATGAGCGTATTTTTTTAAAAACAGTGGTTCACAAACTTTGTTATTTAAAATCGGACCATATATTGTTTATTTACTTATTAGATAGGTAATTTGATTCTAAATTTGGTATGATATTTACATACATTTAGATAACAATTTTTTTGAGAATCTTGCATATAAAGTTTTATAATCATTTAATTAAAATATGGCTACAATAATAGTGCCACGAATGGAATATATGAATACTTGTTATTTTTCTACATACAATAGGAGTACGCTGAGAGAAAGAAGTAAATATTTTACTGTTTTAATTTATCATAAATGTCAACGCAGACAAAATATTCACGTATATTTTTAATGGCATTCTAATTCAATGTAAAAAATCTGATGTGGCCAACACAATATCTCCTGCTACTCAATTTTTTTTATTTATATAGGTATATTTAATTTAAATATACATACTTACATATTTAGTTATGCTGGAAACTGTATTAAGATCCATTCCATATACTATTTTCTTTTTAAAACGTTACTATTATTAATTTGAAATGATTAGTTCGTTAACAGTGACATTTATCTGTCAGTTACATACATTTGAGATAAGAACTGTGTAACCAAGAAGTTTTGCTTATTTAAAGCGTAGGCTCAAAGATTTAAATTATAAATAATTTTATAAACTTATCCATAAAATATATAGAAAAAGTACTTATGCAAGTCTATAGAAAATTTAATAATCGTTAATTTTTATAACACAAATCTCAGAAAAATAACATTTGAAGGTATTTTTCGAAGAAAAACTATTTTGAGCTTCAAATAATGTACCATTTCCGGTTACACACACACCACTAACACACACACACACACACATCACTCACACACACACACATCACTCACACACACACACACACACACACACACACACACACACCGCTCTCTCTCTCTCACACACACACACACACACAGACACACACACACACACACACACACACACGCCGCTCTCTCTCTCTCACACACACACAGACACACACACACACACACACACGCACACGCACACGCACGCACACACACAGACATCATCGTGAAAATGTTAAAATTGGATTCTAGGGGCTTATAACATTGTAATTTTTAGCACAATCCCTATACCTCCCTTACCTAGGGTAGCGAGTGGTAAAAATAATACTTTTTCATTTTTTCCATTGCTATATTTCTAAAAAAAATCGTTATATAAGTGTATAGAAATATTATATAACTGAATACAGAATAAAATTCTCTATCGAATAAGGAAATAAAAAATATATAGTTCTATTTAAAATAACAAAGTTGGTCTCCACAGTTTGTGAACAACTGATTGAAAAGAAATATGCTCATTAAATAGAAATTGTTTGCTAATTTAACCGACCTCGTTGCTCTTATATAGTTCTATAGATAGCAATATTGGACAAAATAAAATTAACACCCTGTATAGTTAGAATAAAACTATAAATATCATAATTATAACAATGCGGCTTATCTCTCACTGCTTGCATTATGCATAATAAATAGTAAAATAATCTTACTTTTCATTTTACATAAATGCTATTTTTGTTTGAAATAATTCCTTATGGGAATGAAAACTACAGTAGCTCTTACGCATTAAGACAGTGGAGATGATGCTTAAGTCATGATAATATATAAATAATAAAAGTATTATTTCGGCTAAAATTCCAGTGAAAAATGTGCTGATTTCAAATACAAATGGCATAGCCGAAATCTTTAGAAAAGTTTCTTGGTAGTCTCTTACCATTTAGTTAAAAACTTACACCATATGAATACCAATTTATGAAGATTTATATCCAAAAAACGAAGTTCCCGATAAATAACTCCCGAAGTAATAAATCCCTTCGATACATTAATCAAAAATCACCGACAAGTCTTGCAATCTAGCGGCTGATCAGAGAAATATCTTTTAAAGTTATTGCCGGCGTCGAAATGACCGCTCGTATATCTTAACAAAACCATACATAAGGCGGGCGTATCGCGGATTTACTCCGACCGGCCTCGCGCGTGAGGCGAATACAAGAGAGCTCTGTGTGTTCACCCCTTAGAAAGGGTTGCAATAGACAAAAGTCAAACATTAGAGAGATTAATTAGTTCCGAAGGAATACCGGAATTTCAATATACGAGCTTGAACTTTGATAGTGAATGGCTAACTAAACAGAATACAAAAAAGTAGTCATTCTTTTTCGTAATTGAAATAGCAAAGTTTATAGTAATTTATTTATTGAAGATACAAAAAGTTTAAATGACATACAAACTAAGAGGCAGTGTCAGAAGAAAAGGAGCAATATTTATTTGTAATTTAATTTTTTAACAGAAGAATATTTGAAAGTTATATACAGGCGTCCCAGGACGAGCTTACGTTATTTTAAAAACTGTTCAATATTATTTTACAAAATTTAGTATTTAGGGGTTTTCCGATATGCCCGTTTCAACTAAATTAATTTCAAAACAGTATCATATCCGATTTAACCGGAAGTAGAGCCTAACTTTCTTATTTTAAATGGAATGCTATATTTTTTATTTTACCGTTGACTTCAGTAGAAAATTTTACATATGAAATCATAAGAAATTTTTACTCATGCACAACTACTTCCGGCGTATTTAAATTTAAAAAAAAAATATCTAAAAACGGCTGCTTCTTTATCACTCTATGGGGCCTATTCTGTATCTCAGTGGTTAATATTTAACCACTGGTTAAAATTTTTAACCAATCAAATATGTTGACATATAACAAAAAAAGGGATTTTTAGTTGTCAAATCAATGACTATTAGATAAAAATTTTAATCAGTGGTTAAAAATTAACCATTACAAAATAGGGCCCTATATCTCAAGAACGGAATCGAATTTCTATAATTTGTAAACACTGTTTTATAAAGAAAGCTTTTGTTTACAATAATACATATTAATAATCGACTATATTTGAAAATTGTAATTTATACGTGAATGTAAATTTGCAGTGCACAAAATTGTTGATAGATTTTTAGTAAAACGGAAAACTTATAATTTACATTTATTTACATTAGTTATTAAATTTAATTCAAGTGGGCCATGGTGGAAAAAGAAGAATATTGTATTTAGTACCTATTTAATATTTTTTATTTTAATGCATTATTATGAATTACTATTATATTAAATGTAAAATACGAAGTAAACAGAAAAAGAAAATATAACATAAAGCTAAAACAAAAGGTTCACAGCCAACTAAACTAGACTTATAAACAAATACTAACGTATGCAATTTAAATATTTTCTATTTTACTAAAAATCGACCAACTTTCAACATAGGACATGCTACACAAACTACCCCTATATTTCAACGAAGAATTTAGTAAAATAATAAAAAATGAAGTGTTCCATTTAAAAATTGAGTTTTTTGAATTTTGTGAACTGCAACTTTACGTTCACGTAGAAATTACAATTTTAAAAAATAATCGATTATTAATTTGTATTATTGTAAATAAAAGCTTTTTTTATAAAACTATTTTTATAGTTAAGGCAGAATAAGAAAATTTTGTAAATACTTTCGATGTTGTAAAAGGATTTGGTCTAAAACGTTTAGGCGAACTTATATCAAACATTTATCAAACTGTAACCAGCATTGTACCAAGTAACCATTGGAATTTTTTCTTTTTTAGTAAACATCTTTAAAGTGTTACGACAAGTTCATTTGTCATTGTCAACGTTGACAATCTATCGGCCTAATTCATTAAAATAGTTGTTTACTTAGTCGTTAGGTAACAACTGAGAATTAACAACGATTTTTAGCAACTCTTGTAAAAACTGTCATTCAATTGGTATTTAGTAAATACATAATTAACGACATTGTTAAAAACGGTCTATCTGAAAATCGTTGTTAAATATAAAAGTGAAGTTATTAACAAGTGAGTTAAAAGGTATGTCGATTCTCAACATACATATTTATACTCTGTTGACAATGTAAAGTGACAGATTTTGATTAATTTGACGTTTGATTTTTTAATAATGATTGATAAGAAAATTCGGATGGAAGATGTTCCGCGGAACAATATTTTCTAATGGTAAATTTCATGAAGATTTTGGGCTAATTAAATAGCAAAGCTATAGTTTTGCATTTCATTTCTGATAACTGCTAGTTGGAAATTTTGCAAATCGTTGATTGACTTTACGGAAAATTTAAATTTTGCCATTTAATCTTTCTATAAGACCCAGAGCCAGGCGCAGAATTTAAGTGTTAAGAGAATCTGATGAAGTTTCCCAGTTTAGTATACATGTTTATTTAAATCCTATGGTTGAATGCAATCGATTCAGTATGCTTGAAGCATGAACCATCAAATTGACGAAATAAATTAAAGAATGGATTACTAATATCTCGCAAATTTCTTTGCATAAATCTTGACTAAATATATATATATATATATATATATATATATATATATATATATATATATATATATATATATATATATATATATATATAATTATTGGTCATAGGTATATATTAGTTTTTAAATATTTTACCTTTGCTGTCGTTCCTCTATTTCCAATAAAAATTTATTTCCTAACACAAAACTTTCAAGAAAAACCATTTAATAACGATTGTTCAATACTGCGGTTGCTAGATTAACAACTCGACGTAACGATGTGATAGAGAATTGGGATTTTGAACTTAGCAACTGACATTCAATTTAACAACTGAAAATAGTTGTTAATTTTAACTACTTTGCTTAGAGAATTAGGCCGTATGTTGCATTTTATAAGATCGATGCAGCGGTATATGTGCAACTAGTATCCATAGTAAATAAATTATTAGTTACTTGCTGTATTATAATTAATATTATTATATATAATATTATATTGATGTTAGGATGTGTTGCATTCCTAAAAGATTTTTGATGAAATTGCACATACTAAAAAATATTCTACTGTTTCTATTATTTTCCAGTGTTTCATCAGTTTGATGATACAATTTAATTGCCAATTTCTCCCTTTCAAAAATGGTTCGAATTAAATTCCCACTTTGGCTGTGCTGTATCTAATTCTCCTTTGATCAAACCTTGTGAGGAAACAAAGCGCTATTTGACCACGGAAATCACACTTGCGGTACAGTGCGATTTCAATCTCTGACGCCATTTGCCTACATTGGAACGGGAGTTGTACCGTAGCTTCCGAACCAATGCTGAAGTATAATTAAAGCGCAGTCCCCCACGCTATTGTTCCGTGTTTTTTCATTACATTCGCGATGTCTAGGTGCAATATTTAGCAGTAGATGCCAGACTGTTTGCTTGTAATTATTAACTGCCAAAGGGCGAATGAAACATAAATGTATTTTTTATTTCCCACCGATCGATGGAATGCATTGTCTTTTTATGAGGAACGAAACAGAACTTTTACATAAAGCTGGAAATTGTACTATGAGTACATTCAATATTGTTAAATTTAATCAAATAAATATTTCACTTCGGATATTCATAGATTCTACAAAATAATGTGTACCTACCGTTGGGACGCCAATAAATAGACAGTCGCTATATGATGAAAGTTTCTGCAAACAAATATAACCAAGGTAGCTATGAAAAGTAAATGCATAGCAAAACAAAAGTACATCCTTAGGTAGCATGGAATTTCTTATTACAATTCGTTATCTGTTATCAGTAATTTTCCATGTAGTTTTAGGCTTGATTTACATTAGCAGTACAATGACGGTACAGTAATGGTACGATGACGGTACGATACTTCTTGCTGCAATGTATTTTAATGGACCCATTTACATCTACGTTCTCGGTACGATGACGGTACAATGACGGCACATTGATAATCACTGATTTACCATACGACCACGGTATAGTATAGTTTTTTTTCTATTGACTATTTCACTCATAAATTTATAAGCCCATCCAACTTCAGGATTCTACCTAGTTACCAAGTTTCAATTTGACAAAACACCGTCACAAAAATTTTATCGCCCCCTTTAAGCCAATAAGATGTCGTATTTTTACAAGTAAAGGAGTTTTGATAAGCGAAAATTTTTTGACGTTTTAGAATCATATTGTTTACTTTTTACATATCTGTCAAAGTGTGTATATTTTCAGTGTATCAGTTTTTATTAAAAACGAGTCGATTCGGACTGGAGTCTATTTAAAACGTTGAACAAGCAAACTTAAATATAACACCTCAAAACACAATAAAAATTAGAAGATATTTGTCAAGAAAAAACATATATAAATGATTACCTGATTTTTACATACCGTCATTGTACCGTTATCGTACTGGCATCATACCGTCATTGTACCGCTAATGTAAATCATGTATTTATTATGTCCAATGACAGCTAGATTAGACCTAGGGGCCTATTCAGAACTCAATATTTGTGTAGTCGTTATGGTCTTTATGGTTGTTATAAAGATTGTTAAAATCGAATTTGGTATTCTCAGTACTGAATGTGGTTACTGTCAACAATTGTTAAGCGTTTTGACAGTCTTTATCATAACGACTGCTAAAACTATGTATTTATGGTTGTTATCACGTTGTTATTTGACATGTGACAGCTTATTATATCGATTAAATATTATTAATATTCTCCTTTCTGCCAAATATTGATGTTTTTATATTTTAACAGGATGCAGTTTATTGTACGTGTAGATTCTGATTTACTTGAATAATGAGCATAAGAGCGATAAAGACTGTGGTGGAAGAAAGTTCCTTTTGACATTCTGTGGTATTTTTGAAAACTCTGTGTGATGTGATGTTTCTGTTACATATTCAGTCAAAATAAAAATTTTAAATCTTCCCATAAATTTTCAATCACGTTGAGATCATTTGTATGAATTACCAAAGCCGTTCTAAATCATGTAGAAGTTTGTAAATATGACATAAATATCATATTGTTCTTTAGTTGTTTTGGGAAAACGTTTGCGTACTAAGTATAATTGGCAATTCATTATTAAAAAAAAAAATTAAAGCGTTGACAGATAAGATTAAGGTTAAATTAGGTTCATATATGTATAATGAAGTTAGCAATTGTCAAATAATCTGGTTCATTCACAAGTATTATTTTATAAAAATTGTTAGAAATACCGACGTAGGTTCTGAATTGACAAATTCATAAAGATTGTTACAAATGTCTTTATGATAACAATCTTTATATGCATAGCAACCTTTATGACTGTATATTTCTGAATAGGCCACCTAATTTGGTAATAAAATTTGGAGAGAAATATTTTTATCAAAACTTTTGTTCAACAAAATTACTATGAATTTTACTAAAGCATATTTGAAAACAAGTTCATATTCATATACATATAATTTTATTTGTATATGCCCTAGGGTGCATACGATGTAGCAGAAAAACATTATTAAAATATTTATACTGCACAAAGTAAATAAAAGTAGAACAAATAGCAACATTCCATAATAGTAAATATGTTTCCATATGCAATGCATTGCAGCTATTGAATCACATAATTGCAAGCGAAATCCATTTTAATATATTTTTCCAGTAAAAATCAGATAGAGTGAATTATGAAACAATTTATTGTTGAACTTTTCCATTTTGTATTTCGTTCGGAGAGTACCAGCGGAGTTATTTAAATCCCAAATGTGAGTTCTCGTTGTAAATGATTGTTCCATTGAAATAGTAAAAATTACTCCATTATTCCACATACGGCAAATTGCACGGCTGGAAAACCTGACTAATTTTACACGCTGTTATACTCAGAAAGAAATATCGTCCTATTAAATCTATTTATTCTACTACCTATCTAATTTTACCCTTGTCTAACTCTTAATGCATTACAATGAGACCAATTTTTACTTGTTCATTTGTACTTTTTCTACCAGAAATATAATAATTTCTTCATATAATTTCAAGACTGATGACAAATTGATAAAACTATTACATACATACATACAAACATACATACATAAAATCACGCATTTCCCACCAGGGGCGTAAACTACGTAGTAAAAATTTAATACATTGTAAAAATGAATTGTGAATCTTCTCAAATTTCTGCCTAAATCGTTACAGATATCACAACTTACGCAGACAGAAAAATTTACCATTGAATGTATCATTGTCGTGACACATAAATTTCATACACTAGTGGTTCACTAATAATAACAAATATCATCTTAAAAGATGACATATCCATATGGATTAGCAAATTTTATTCAAACCGAACAAAGCGTTCTGTCATTATAAGCAATTTTTTTACTAAACGGTACACTTTCGGTTTTCGGATATAGATAAATTTAGTTAAATCGTGTTATTTTGGGTAGAGGAATCTGTGTTTAAGCCATGTCTACGTATTTTAGAGATACCGTGCATATAAATATTATTATATCTTATTTTTTTGTAATAGATATTAATTTTATTTATGTTAAATGTACACATAAATTTAATATATGTATAATAAAAGTATTTTATTTTTACTGTACTATTTGGATTTATAAAAACCCACATTTAAAATAAAAATAGTGCACCCACAGCCAAAGTTAAAGGTTTACGCCTCTGTTTCCCACTTAGTGGGTTAGCACAAACCCGAAAGAATAAAAAAAACATCATCCAAAAAAATCAGTCTCTCTTTCAACAACATTCTTACTAACCTGACATCATAGGTACAACATACATTCCTCACTCTCAACATATTAAAGTGACCGAATTACGGTAGCAAAATACCGTAACCGGACCACAATAATAGTTACGAAACAATCATCCTTCGCCACACATTCCTGTCTAAACACACTTCTTTCGACTCGGCCACATTCATAATCGCATTCATACACGCTCTTCTTCTCTTCCCACTCGGAAACTTTCTCTCTTTTAGTACCTTATCAATCACATCCATCCACTTACGCACTGGACGGCCACGCAATCGAACACCCTCAATTTCACCAAGATATATACGCTTTACAAGACGTTCACTCTTCATTCTCTCCACATGACCAAACCATCTTAACTGACTCATTCCTACTCTCTTAACAACATTCTTCCTAATCATACATTCTTCATACACCAAATTATTCCTGACGCGATCCTGTCTTATATATCCACATACTCCACGTAAATACCTCATTTCCACGGCAGGCACTAGCACTCCATTATACACACTTAAACGAGTTTCTCTAGATACGTTTACGTTTCGAGCAAACGTACCCAGAGCACACATTACCTTACACCCCGCACTCACTCTCCTTTCAATTTCTCTATCAATTCGACCATCTCTTGACATCATACTACCCAAATATACAAACTCATTCACTTGCTCCAATTTCACTCCATCCACCAACACATTGCACACAGTCACCAATTTACTCCTTTCAAATACTAACACCTTGGATTTATCAACATTCAACTCCAGATTCATACTTCTTCCAACTAAATGTATTCTCTCTATCATACACCACGTAAATACCTCACTTCCACGGCAGTCACTCTCTTTTTATGCTTTCCCGTCCATGCCCAACATTCGCTTCCATACATCAAAGCAGGCACTAGCACTCCATTATACACACTTAAACGAGCTTCTCTAGATACGTTTACGTTTCAAGCAAACGTACCCAGAGCACCCATTATCTTACACCCCGCACTCACTCTCCTTTCAATTTCTCTATCAATTCGACCATCCCTTGACATCATGCTACCCAAATATACAAACTCATTCACTTGCTCCAGTTTCACTCCATCCACCAACACTTTGCACACAGTCACCAATTTACTCCTTTCATATACTAACACCTTTGAAAAATTTTATTTGATATTTGATTTAACAGCTATATTTTTCTATCGCTGCAAATAGTAAGTAAAATGGCGCCAACAATTGCCAGTTGTGAAACGAAACGTCAAAAATATTACCGTCACTAAAATATCATTATTCTGGGTTGTGATAAAGCGCGCGTAAGAGTGTCTAAAATACTCAAATGAGCGATTTTTGATTTACGCGGAACGTTGGTTAAAAATTTCACCTGTTTTAAAAAATATTATGAAACTAAAAAATAGTATAGGTTGTAGGAGAAAATAAAAGAAGAAAAATTCTCGGAAATGCAGTCAAGATAATATGTTTAAAATCTTAATTAAATAATATCCATATTATAAAACATATTGTTCTTTATTACAATTATAACGAGTGTATTTTCACATTAATTCACAAATGGTTAATATTGTGTACAAATATTTCTTAGTTTCACCTGACTTGATTTAACCCTGAGGATGATCATAGTATGATCGAAACGTCGGCAATCAAATAAACATATTATCTTGACTGCATTTCCGAGAATTTTTCTTCTTTTATTTTTTCCTGCATCATTTTCCCAGTAGATCATCGTTACTCCAAGTATAGGCTGTATTCAAAAAGTTGATGTCACTTCCGGTTATACCGGAAGTTCCATAATTACAATTTTCACACAATTCAATAATCAATATGTGTATGTGCAATAATAACCGAGAGAAAGGGAGTATTCACTTTTTGTGAAAAATATCGAATATCTCGAAAAAGAAAAGAGATATCAACCTGTGGTTTTAAAATCTTAAATCTACACCCTTCAAACTAATTAAATACAAATTTTCAGAAATTTTAATTTTTTAAAAATTTCGACTCTTTTTAAACCACACCACCCTCATACCCAGAAATGGGTGCGCGGTACACTTTCAACGACCTCACCAGTAAATTCCTCGTACCAAAATCCATAAGTATACCAATTTTCAGCA
The DNA here is from genome assembly GCA_963082715.1 of Harpalus rubripes. Taxonomy (NCBI): domain Eukaryota; kingdom Metazoa; phylum Arthropoda; class Insecta; order Coleoptera; family Carabidae; genus Harpalus; species Harpalus rubripes. The sequence continues at coordinate 3,556,020 of OY720453.1, read as the reverse complement.
AAATATTCGAACGGATACATTAATTATTAAACATTCCTTAAAATTATCAAAAACTGAAAAAATCGCAAGGGGTACACCTTAGATTTTTTGCGATTTTTGGCCATTTTCAGACTTTTCCTTTTGGAGATTGTAATATTTGTTCAAAAATTATGAAAATTGGTATGCTTATGTAATTTTGCTCGTAGAATCTAATGGTGATAACGCCAACGGTGTATAAATGACCATTTTTGGGATATGACTCAAAAATGGGCATTTTTGAGCAAAGTTTTGAGGACGAATATCTCGGACACGAAAAGAGATATCGACTTGTGGTTTTAAAATCTTAAATCTACACCCTTCAATCTACTTAAATACAAATTTTCAGAAATTTGAATTTTTTTTAAAATTTGAATCTTTTTTTAAACCACACCACCCTCATACCCAAAAATGGGTGCGCGATACACCTTCAACGACCTCACCAGTAAATTCCTCGTACCAAAATCCATAAGTAAATCAATTTTCATCAAAATATTCCAACGGATACATTTATTATTAAACATTCCTTAAAATTGTCAAAAACTGAAAAAATCACAAGGGGTACACCTTAGATTTTTTGCGATTTTTGGCCATTTTCAGACTTTTCTCTTCAAACTACTTAAATATAAATTTTCAGAATTTTTAATTTTTTAAAAATTTCCACCATTTTTTAAACCACACCACCCTCATATCCAAAAATGGGTGCGCGGTACACCTTCAACGACCTCACCAATAAATTCCTCGTACCAAAATCCATAAGTATACCAATTTTCATCAAAATATTCCAACGGATACATGTATTATTAAACATTCCTTAAAATTGTCAAAAACTGAAAAAATCGCAAGGGGTACACCTTAGATTTTTTGCGATTTTTGGCCATATTCAGACTTTTCCTTCTGGAGATTGTAATAGTTGTTCAAAAATTATGAAAATTGGTATGCTTATGTAATTTTGCTCGTAGAATCTAATGGTGATAACGCCAACGGTGTATAATTGACCATTTTTGGGATACGACCCAAAAATGGGTATTTTTGTGCAAAGTTTTGAGGACGAATATCTCGGATATGAAAAGAGATATCGACCTGTGGTTTTAAAATCTTACATCTACTCCGTTCAAACTAATTAAATACAAATTTTCAGAAATTTTAATTTTTTAAAAATTTTGAGTCTTTTTTAAACCACACCATCCTCAAATCCTCCCAAAAATGGGTGCGCGGTACACCTTCAACGACCTCACCAGTAAATTCCTCGTACCAAAATCTATAAGTATACCAATTTTCATCAAAATATTCCAACGGATACATTAATTATTAAACATTCCTTAAAATTGTCAAATTCTGAAAAAATCGCAAGGGGTACACCTTAGATTTTTTGCGATTTTTGGCCATTTTCAGACTTTTCCTTCTGGAGATTATAATAGTTGTTCAAAAATTATGAAAATTGGTGTGCTTATGTAATTTTGCTCGTAGAATCTAATGGTGATAACGCCAGTGGTGTGACCATTTTTGGGATATGACCCAAAAATGGGCATTTTTGAGCAAAGTTTTGAGGACGAATATCTCGGACACGAAAAGAGATATCGACCTGTGGTTTTAAAATCTTAAATCTACGCCGTTCAAACTAATTAAATACAAATTTTCAGAATTTTTAATTTTTTAAAAATTTCCACCCTTTTTTAAATCACAACATTGTCATACCCAGAAATCTGATTTAAATATATATATATATATATATATATATATATATATATATATATATATATATATATATATATATATATATATATATACTTACATTTTTAGTTATTGCGGAAACTGTATTAAGTCCATTCCATGTAACTAGGGTTCCATTTACTATATTCCTTTTAAAACGTTACTGTTATTAATTTGAAATGATTAGTTCTTTGACCTTACCAAGGGTAGCGGGAGGTAAAAAGTACAAATGCTTACTCCTCACCTTAATTGAAAGGCCCTGCATATTTATTTATATTTCAAAATCCATAATAACCATCATCTTTATATTTTCAAACATTCAAACCATTCCCTATAATTAACCCCCAACTACTTTAAAAAAAACTTCCAATTCTCTTCTGATCGTCATGGCCTTGCTGACTTGCATTTGTCGGAGAAAACTGTTGACTTCTTGTGTAATCTCATGGTGGATAATGGCTTGTGGCGGATGTTTCCATTGTCCAGGAAGTCTCGAACTGCCAAAGGGGGGCGAGGGGTGCATTCGGTCCAGATTGAAATTCAGACACCCGTGGTGCATCACATTCACGCCATTTACCAAGAGAGGAGAAAGAAATAAGAGAGAATGCATTTAGAGAGGGTCGGAAGAACTATGAATATCTTTGAAATATTTTATTCAATATGGAATCTCTATTATTTTTAATACTAGTTTAAATCGTAGGAATATGAATTATAGATCATAGAGAATTGTAATTAACGAAGAAATTTTTTGTAAGAAATTCATGAACTTCACTGGGATTTGAACCCAGAATCCTCCCATATCCAGTAGAATGCTAGAATCTTCCGAATGTTTGCCTTCAATAAGGGGTTGTACAAACGTAACTTAAATTTTAAGCGTTACTTAAATAGACATTATTCCATCGAAATGAAATGTCAATACAATTGCGATCATGATTTTCTTTGTTTA